>ML178818.1:1164341-1424738 GCA_004369125.1 Pterulicium gracile | reverse complement strand
TTCAGTGCTGTGAGCTCCTCCAGTGACAACTGGTACAGCTTGCCAACTTTAGGCGGAGGGGCCCCAGGTTCCAGGTCAATGGGTAAGTCATACTTGGTATGCTGCGGCAACCGTTCCAACTGGGACTTGCTGGAAACGTCCAAAAAGTTGTGGAACTCCTCCGGGACCACCTCCTCAATCTCCTTTACCTTCTCTGGTCCATCTTGCTTCCTCTCCTCTTCAGCCAGACGCTGCAAGACTGTCATCCCTGCTGCTGCCCGCGCTGACCCCTCTCCTTCCTCCTCAAATGCCATTGCCCTCCGGCCAGCATGCCCGGGAACGGAGCGCCCACCCCAGCACTGCTCTAGGTACCACCCTCCCTCCTTGTATGGAACACCGACAACACAACCGTTGCTGGTGCCAGGGGTCTGAGCTAACCGTGCCTTCTCCTCCTCAATTCTTGCCGCCAACATCACCTGTGCCTGCCAGACCACCGCTGCTTGCTGTTTGCGCAAGAAGCGCAGGTAGGCTGTCTTCTTTAACTTCAGCCCAGCCAGCGCCTCCCGGGGTTGCCGCTTTGGCAAGCCCGGAGAGCAGTTTATCTGCTGACCTATAGACAACGCCGGCAATGCCAAACACTTGCCACGCGGACGGGAGAGCAAGGCCAAACGCGCCACTTCCTCTTGCAATGGCGGCGGAGGTAGACCAGCCTCTGCCGCCGCTCTCACCGCTTGGCGGTGCTCTCAAACCTCAAACTCCAATCTCCTCTTCTTCAGCGGGTGTTTTGGACGGCCAGTCACCAGCGGGGTAGGCGCCAGTGGCTTGGGCTGCACCTGGCGGCAATTGGCGTGGCAGGCAGGAGCGTCAAAAGAAATGGTGAACTTGCGCCAGTCAATTGTAGGGTTGTGCTGCCGAAGCCAGTCAATGCCGAGAATCAGGTTGTCATCGCCAATATCGGCAACTTGGAAGAGTTTATCCTCCTTGTGGTCATCCATGACCACTCGCAAAAGCACCTTGTGAGTTATGAGCCCAGAGGTGACATCGGAGTTGTCAATGGTGCGGAGGCAGAGAGGTCTCTTCCGAAGGATAGTGGGAATGCCGTGCTCGTCCACAAAGCGCTTGTTGGCCAGGGAAATGTTTGCCCCAGAATCCAGCATTGCGCAAGTTGAAAATTGTACTGCGGTACTCTTGTTGTCAACAGTAAGCGGGATCTCATACGAATAAAAGTCAGAATGTGGGGTTCTGGCATGAACCACTGCACACCGCAGACGTTGTGGACGCCTGCAAACTTGGGGAGGGGAGTCAACAATAACATTCAGAGAAGCCGTTTCTAACACAGAGTACCGGTTAGCCACACCCGGTGCAGTTACTTGGGATTGGCGTGTACAAAATCCGGTGCCGGGGAAGAAGACAGTGACGATGTTGGGGACCGGGAAAGTAGGGGCTGGGATGGGGACAAGACGGAGGGCGGAGTTGCTGCGTTGCAAACCCATGCCTGCCGGGCTCTAGCCTTTGTGTATCCGCACCTCCTGTGGCCAGGCAACCTGCAATCACCACACCGGACCCGGGCCATGTCAACATCCATTGCGTTTGGATCAACGGGGCGAGGAGGTGGGACTGCAAGGACTGGTTGGAGGGGCTGAGTGACAGGGGGGATGAACGAAGGGGACAAAAGTGGGTACCGAGGGGATTGAAGGAAAGGGGAGGGCTTAGGTGCTGCCAGAGCTGTTAATGCTGAACGCTGCCTTGCCGCTTCTGAACACGCAAGGAGTTGCTGGCATGACGCCAGTGAAGCCCAGTTCTTCTTATTGTCCAAGAGGTACTTCAGTGCCTTGTCAATTATTGTGTACCGGGGCTGCATGTGTGAGAGCCATTCTGCAATCTCCTTGAATGCCTTGAGGACAAAGCCACTTTTGCGTCTGTCGTAGGGAAGGTTGTTGCGGTGGGCACGGAACTCCGTCACATACTGCGAGATGGTCTTCGATCCCATCCAAATGCTGGCAATGGTGTTGCGCGCGTCCTCCGCTCAATCTCACAAACAGAACTGAGCACAGAAGGCGGCAATCCAGGCGGGGAAGTGGAGGTGCGTGGGGTCCTGCGAGTTATCGTGGGTGATTGTTGCTGACCAGACAGCGGCGTCGCCAATGAGGTGTGACTGGCACCAGAAGATCTTGAGCTTGTCGGAGGCAAAAACCTCAAACTTCGCTGCAATGCTGATTGCCGTTGCAAACTCCTCTGCCTTGGCCTGCAAGTCCCCACTATACTTCTTGGGCGCTGCCGGACAAGGCCCATTCCGTGCTGTCCCGCCTCCCAACCCTCCTGAAACCAATGCCTCCAGCCTATCCATACGCTTCTCTGCATCCCGCACCATATCCACCAAAGCCAACACATCCTCCTCCAACTGCACCACGCGCTGCTCAGCATTTGCCCATAACCCTGCCAACCTTGCCACCAACTGATCATTGATGTCTGACATGGTTTTTGCCAGAATGGCAGCAGCAAATTTCTGCCTATCATCACCAACATTGTTGAGGTCGTGGGCGTTTGCAATTTCTGTCTCACCAAGTAGGGCCAGGTCGGGAAGAGTCCAATGTGGAGGGGTGAAAGTTGCAGGCACTGGTGTTGTTGTCATATTGTCTGAGGGAGCCAAGTTTGAGTTTTCTGCCGAGTTTTTTAGAGTTTTATCCAAGTGTAAGACCCCGGGGATGATCTGCAAGGCAGCACACCAAGTAGTCTAGTAACAAAGATGAATAATGAGCATGGTGAGGCCGTGAGTATGCGTACCTAGTAACAAAGTGGATAAAACTAAAGAGCAACATCACGTTGTGGTTGGCGACACGTAACCCGCGCACGTGCTCAATGCGTGGGCCGCCACCATCAACGTGCGCCACTCTTCAGCCATCTACTGCCGCTACATCTACTCTACAAGGCTAAGTACGCTATGTATTGTAACACCGCCAACAATGAAGTTGAGGCGGAAGGTCTTACGCCAGTGCCACAATGCGCCAATGGCAGGTCACCTAAGCATTCATGGGACACTGGAGCTGGTAGACCGCCAGTTCTGGTGGCCTCAGGTGTGTTCATTTGTTGAAAAGTATGTGAAAGGATGCAATACCTGCCAGAGGGCTCAAGCCCCAGTGCATCCGGTGTTGGCTCTTTACCCTCTTGACGTGCCCAAGCGGCCTTGGGGAGTTACGGGTGTTGATCTCATCACGCAACTCCCCTTGTCAGGAGGATACAACACAATAGCAACATATGTGGACCCTTGTACAAAGATAACTCACGTTGCTCCTACAACTTTGAACATGGATACTGAGGGTGTGGCGGACATTACCCACACCACCATCTTCACTTGTTACCAACTACCGGACTCCATGGTCTCTGATCAAGGGTCTCAGTTTGTGTCAAAGGTGATGCAGGCACTTTTGAAGCGTCTTGGCATCTCTTTGTCACTTACAACAGCTTACCACTCACAGTCAAACGGCCAGACTGAGCGCGCTAATCAGGAAGTTGAGAAGTACCTCCAACTTTTATGTAACCAGCATTGGGGCGATTGGGCAACACATCTGTCAAATGCCAAATTTGTTTTGAACTCTGTATACACTCAGCCCATGGGAGGTTGCCGTTCAAGGTTTTCCATGGGTATAGGCCGCACATGAATATTTGTATTGGTTGCCCAGGTCTTGCACCATCAGTAGAGGAGCGCTTGAGGTTGTTGAGGGAGGTCCGGGAGGATGCAGAGGCAGTGTTACGGTTGACAAAGAAACACATGCAGAAGACAAGAAAGCGGCAGGTATCTCAACATCCGGTATTCAAGGTTGGACAAATAATGTGGCTGGACGCTGACAAGGTGAAGGTCCACCAGGCAAGTGTTAAACTCTCAAAGAATCATTGTCTGGGCCCCTACAAGGTACTCAAGGTTTGTGGTGATCACAACTACAAGCTCCAGCTTGGCCCCACCATGTGTCTCCATCCTGTCTTCCATGTTGATCAACTCTTTCCGTGGGTTGGTAAAAAGGTTAATGGGGTAACACCTAAGCCACCTGCTCCAATCACTGTTGCCGGGGAGGAGGAATACAAGATCAAGGCAATCTTGGACAGTAAGATGTTTGGGAAACAGCTCAAGTATTTCATCAAGTGGAAGGGTTACGATGTTGGGCATAATATTTGGGAGCCTCAGAAGAATGTTGCTCATTCTAAGGCGTTGGTTGCTGCATTCCACCAACTACATCCCAACGCTCCGCGTTGTCTTGCCGCCACCACCTTCAACTCACTCTTCTTTGTCCTTTACACAAACTTCACCTCTCCCACTTTATCATCTGCTTTGCATTGGGAAGAGGGAAGGATTGCTCATGCATTGACCATTGGGGACAACAGTGCTTAGGAGGGGGGTAATGTGATGAAGTGGTCAAGGGTGTTGTATAGAAGCAGTGGGACTTAGTCTATTTCTCTCTTTCATGTTTCTCCAGAGTTTCTCCTTTCCATCAGCTTGTGATTGTTAGATGTTGTTCCCCATTGCCTTGTAACTGTGCCTTGTGATTGTTCCCATCCTTAGTTTGTGATGTACTTTCTCACTTATAGTAGCCTGTATTTCAATACCCCCCTTTTCCCATCTTGACCTCTTTGTGGTCTTTGGGAATAGGTGGGTATTCACTCTGTTGTTGTTTAGCTTTCCAATCTAACTTTGTGGTCTTGGGGAATAGAGCTTTGTATTGACTTTGCCTCTACGTCCATATCTTCCAGATTGTCCTTATCTTCTCAGACCTATCAAGTCCCAGCTCCAGGTTGAACCTCTACATTTTGCTTCACTACAAAAATCATAGCTTTCTGAGTGCTCCAGAGCCTCTAGATCTCCATAACAACTGAATCCATCCTGGATCGGATTTTAGGAGCCTGGAAAAGTGATAAATACAAGTTAGAAAAGTTCATAATCACCATGGTATGTGGAGGACTGACCCCACCCTGTCAAAAAGCAAAATCATACCCTCAAATCATAGAAAACACCCAAAGGTTTGAGCTACAATGTTTGGATGTGCTTGTTCTATAGACATATTCTGTAGAGACCACAGATACCTACATTTCAAGCACATAAATTTGTCAAAGCACCCAGAACTGCTATTGGTAGAAGCAATTTGGCCTCCAGAACCTGCCAAAACAGCTAAAAACATATTTACTAGGACAATTTGACCTAGTTCTATGTTGTTTTCATGGGGCCGGCTGTGGCAATCAATTCTTCCAAATGGGGGCCTCTGATTGGCTGATGTGGGTCAGAACATTATCATAAATAGCCTGCTAATACTTCATATGGATGTGATTAACAGCACCGGTGATGGGCCATCATTGCTCAGGTTTGGTAGGCCTACCAACCTCAATCTCAAATTCTCAGCACAGGCTGTCATTTTATGAAGGAGCAGGATAACTCATTGTAAAGGTATGTGTTATATCTATTTGAACAAGAATTATGTTTATACTTGGTCTGTAGCATGAACGTGTGGCCTTTGACTGGTTGATTTCTGTGTTCCTAGGTATTTCTGCTCCTAAAATCATGTTTTCTTGGCGCACACAGGTCCAAATAGGGACTTTAGGGACTAGTTACATGCACATTTTCATTCTCTACAAGTTTTGTATACTCACCATTGTTGTGCAGAATGCACAGCGCACACATGTTCAATTTCTGTCTTTTAACAGATTTGTTAGTAGTCAGTTTGGACACATGACATCTTATCACAAGATCAGACTTAAGTGATTACTACAACACAAACATGTTTTCTCAGCACAGACACAGCTGAATGAAGAAGTTAAGTGCATGTCTGGTGCATATTGACATTCTCTATCATTTTTGCACATTATTCATGGCTGTATGTTACTTGTGGCACAATGTTATATGCATGCTTTGACAAAGGATTGTGGTTTCATTCAGACACATGATTGTGTTTAACATGTGATTGCGTTATAGTCTTATCTTAGATTAATCCTTTGTTTCCTTCTATCTTTCTCCTTTCTCGTTTTCTCCTTGGTTCTTCCTTTGTTTCTCCAAGGATTCACGTTGTGACTCATTTAGTTTCTCCTTTGTTTCTCCTTCAACTCACCAAGGAGTCATTATGACTCACTGGGTTCCTCCTTGGTTTCTCCTTCCACTCACCAAGGAGTTGTTATGACTCACACCCTTTCTCCTTTATTTCTTCTTCATTTCTCCTTGCAACTCAGCATGACTCATTAGTTAGTTACTGTTGTGTATATAAGGCTGAGGAACTCTACTTGATTTCTTAGACAGAATATCATCTTTGCTACCACACCTAGTCACTGCATTGATTCACTTCTACTCTTCCACTCTCTCCTTCTCTCTCTCTTCCTCTCTTCCTCTCTTTCCTCTCTCTCTCTTTACATCGAGTGGACTCAGCAAATACAAGTCCACGGTCATTAGAAGCGGCGTCAGGCTAAGGACAAGACCTGTTTGCCAACGGACTTATCACCCAGTCTTGCTAGTTGTGGGCACGGGCATAATACACAAACACACAGCTGATTCCTGTAGTTTAAGACTTTTTCTGTCCCAAAATTACAGTCTCTCAATGCGCACAGCCCGGACTGGAGACATTAGTAGCTTATTCAATGCATAATCATGTTCTGTTTGAGCCTTGTACACCAACCAAGGTCTTGTGGGACGCATAGTGCAAACATGCAGCCGGTCTCTGTGATTTTTGGTGTTTTGTGCACCAAAATTGTGTTATCTCAATGCACACAGCGCCTAATCAAGACATTAGTAGCTCTTTTTGCGCGCATTTATTACCCTTACATATTTTCTGTACTACCCAAGGCTCTACAGAGAGCACAGCACAAACGCCCGGCCTAATTCTGCAATTTTAGAGGTTTTTAATAACCATGTTATATGCATGCTTCAACGTAGGATTGTGATTGTGTTCAGACACATGATTGTGTTTGACATGTGATTGCGTAATAGTTCTTATCTTAGATTAACCCTTTGTTCCTCCTATCATTCTCTTTCCTCAATTTCTCCTTGGTTCTCCCTTTGTCAAGGATTTACATTGTAACTCATTTGGGTTTCCTCCTTGGTTTCTCCTTCAACAAGAAGTTGTTATAACTCACTGGGTTTCTCCTTGGTTTCTTTGACTCACCAAGGAGTTGTTATGACTCATGTTGTTTCTTCTTTGTTTCTTCTTTATTTTTCCTTGCAACTCAGTATGACTCATTAGCTAGTTACTGCTGTGTATATAAGGCTGAGGAACTCTACTCTATTCCTCAGACAGAATATCATCTTTGCTACCACATCTAGATTGGGAGGATTGATTGTCACGGCCGGCCCTATGAAAACAACAAAGAACTAGGTTAAATTGCCCTAGTAATGCTATCACACATTTGTCACTAGCTGGTTGCATCTGTAACTGCAGTGGCTATTTCTTTGTTGCAGCCTAGGGAGGTCCTCATGACTACAAACAAAGAAAGTGAGGGAAGTGGCTCATTAAGGGAAGCAGCAACTTGCCGCTGTTCACAGTGATGGTAGTTGTGAGCAGCACAGGTGTGGAAGAAGGTGCAGTTAGGCTTGCCGCAGTCCAAAGGCTACAGGAAATAAAGGTCAGAAGACAGCCCAAACATGTTCATTCCATCACCACGCACATGTCTATTCACAACAACCGCATGCTTGCACCCAGAGTACTGGAGAGTATCAATAATAACATGGCACATGAGGGTATGAGAGAGAAAGAAAAATAGAGGAGTTTCTCACAGAATCCATTCAACACTAGCTTTTTTATACTATGGGTACTGGTATATACCATACCCCAGGGTACATCTGCTAGCAATGGAGTCATTGTGCATTCTTAGGTCATTGTACCTGTCTGTTTAGAGAGTTGAATTATCTGCCAGATGCGCCTATATGTTGCAAATTCAGTGCACATGCCAGAATGGACCCTGTGGCACCCAAGGCAAAGGAATACACAGGCCGGTGCCGGACCACACTCTTGCTTCCAAATTCTACAACTATTTCAACGCAAACTTCTAAATCTTGGGTTGTGGTATGCTACTATATTGAAAACAACACAGCCTCCGCAGATGTCACCAAGTAATAAGTCTCAGAATGTGCCAGGATATTCCAAACGGGTGCAAGGCGTGTCCCAAAAGATCTTCAGCCGTCCCACATTAGAAATTGAGATGACTTTGGCTGAGGTGCAGAGCTCTGCACAATGCAAGGGAAAAGGAAGGCAGACAGATTCTGTTGACAAGAGAGGCGCCTCTGTGAGTCTGGGAAACACATGTTACCTGTGGCCACTCACTAACCTATCTTTAGGACAAACCATCAGACAATGCCTGACAACAAAAGAAACAAAGGCCAAGGAAGGGTTCAACCAAACGGAATGTTGCACAGTTTCTGGACACAGAGGTGGCAGTGGATGGAGAGGAAAACAACAACAATGAGAATAAAAAGGTGAGCTCCAAAGAGATTCACTGCAGCCTGTACACCACTACTAACCACCAATCTCTAGAACTTGATGATTTTTTTGCCCAGGACGCAGACATCTCAGAGCCAGAAGAGGGCAGAAGTATACCTTTCCAGTCATTGCTGGGGTTAGATGAGGGAGATTGTGCAGAGATGGTTGCTGCAGACATTGAGGCTAGGCACAGAGCCAGCAGGCCATCCCAAATGTGAGGGTTGGAGGAGCCAGCAGACACTGTCCAACAAATTATTGCTAATGCTGAATGGCACGTCTGGAAGTGCTACCTTAATGTGAGTTTACATGGGCTGCACCATAGAACACATTATGGTACTAATATTCTTAAATTCAGAAATAAGCAGAGGCAAGGGCAGCTAGTATCTTGAAGCAGTTGTGCCTGGTTAGAACTGGAGATGTCCCAACAGGAATCATCAAGGCAGTGAAAATACACAAAGACAGTCCATGTAGCAAAGCAAAATGTGAAGGGTTCAACCTGGAGCTAGGACTTGACAGGTCTGAAAGGATAGGAACAATCTGGAAGATATGGACTTAGACGCAAAGCCAATACAAAGCTCTATTCCCAAAGACCACAAAGTTAGATTGGAAAGCTACACAACAACAGAGTGAATACCCACCTATTCCCAAAGACCACAAAGAGGTCAAGATGGGAAAAAGGGGGTATTGAAATACAGGCTACTATAAGTGAGAAAGTACATCACAAACTAAGGATGGGAACAATCACAAGGCACAGTTACAAGGCAATGGGGAACAACATCTAACAATCACAAGCTGATGGAAAGGAGAAACTCTGGAGAAACACGAAAGAGAGAAATAGACCAAGTCCCACTGCTTTTGTACAACACCCTTGACCACTTCATCACATTGGGCCTAGCCAGTCTTCTCAACTTTCTTAATCTCTTTTAGTTGTTTCCTATACAATGCCCTGCACTTGGACACCTAGCAGTGTCTATCAGTGTAATTCATTGTCAAACATCTCTGGTGGCTTCTTCACCTAAATACAAGCCAACTGTTTATTAAAGATACAGGTATGTGGCGCAGAGTATGACAGTACCAGCAGCATACAGAGTATCTAGCTAGAGCAGACACTCACCAAGATAACCCTTAGAGGAACAGAGCCCATAGCAATTACAGTCAATGTGGGGGAAAGAAAGGGAAAAAGACTCTGTATATTTAAGTAGACCTAGTCTCATATATGTAGTACAGGTTGCAGACAGGCAAGCATGTAGAAAAGACAATAAGTCTACAAGTCTACATCTAGGAGTTATAGGCGTAAGAATGTAATCTCATCTAAAGACTAAGCGTGAGGCGTTCACCAAAGCTAAGAATTAATCTACACTACAGTGGTATTTGTTCAACACTGTTGTCTTAGGAGTGGCATCAGACTAAAGACAAGATCCGTTTGCCAACACTCATCCCTGCATGACTACCTAGGAGGCACAGGCTTAACAAACACCCCTCCCCCCCCCCCTCCCCAGGTGATTAAGGGACATTACTGTTTTTGAGCCCTTACCCAGCTCCACTCTGAGATACTTACTGCTTTCTATCCAGAGAAGCAGTTCTTGCAGAGGACATCAGGAGAATAGCAATGTACTTGAGCCCCTTTGGAAGACTTAAGCACTTGAGCTTGGGACAGCCAAGTGACAAAGTCCCAGCTAAGTAGTATCAAGTATTTAAGTGCTACTCAAGACTTGCTGTTGCCGCCCAGTGACTCTAGTCCACTAAGGGATATAAGTCATTTCCAAGTCATCTTCCATTGAATCCCATTTACTGTACCTACAACACACCTATTGTTGACAGTGACAGAGCTCCAAGTTCTGTGTGTACTGTCACACACTTTTGAATGTACTTGTGTAGCGCGCGGATTGGTGTCATGGGCATATGAGTGTACACATCATAGTATCTCTTGGTAAAATACAACTACTACTGTGCTACCTTGTGCGCATAATAATCAGCAAACATATTTACCCAAAAAACATTGAATACAAAAAACAAGTGAACATGCAAAAGAGAGGAAAAGATGATGGTCAAGCCAAAGAGAGAAAAAGATGATGGTCAAGCCAAAGCAAAAAATGAGATGACAAGCTCAAGGAAGAACATCAAGATGGACTACAGTATAATCTTGTAGCCCACTTTGTTGGTTCTTGTCCGCTTTGACAAGCCACATCCCAAAATCAGGGTGTGGTCCAGTACCAACTGGGGGAACCACTCAACAAAGGCACATGGGAAAACATAACCCTTGAACTCAAAAGAAAAGAGAAGCATGACACTAAGAACAGTTATACCTTGGAAGCCGTTGTCTGCTGATTCGGAATCAAGCTTGGCAAATGCACAATTGCAACGTGGTCCTTCACCACACCAGTCTGGAGTTGAACGGATACACTCAGTTCTCATTCCACCAATACCACAGTCGTTACTGGGTGCGTAGAACAAGGCTACTGCCAAGTAAAAAACACAAAGTTTTTTGCAGTCTTCCAGAGGATCAAAGTTGCAGGGCATGGCTTTATTATGAAGTGCAGCCCACAGACAATCCCACAGCAGAACCTTGATAAGTTGTGGGAGGTCGAAGTAGCCAGTGTGCTCAGCAAGCACATGAACAGACAAAGGGTAACCACAAGCTGTAAAGATTATGAGCCAGCCTGCCCCAAATTTTGACAACAATGATGCTCACCTTGTGTATGTGCAAGCTTTATAGTGCTCATAACCCTCTAACCACCCATAGAACCACTATCATCATCCTCCTTCTGATTGTGAAGTGCCTGAGATTGAAAATGCAAGAAAGCAGCAGCTTGAACAGGGTTCATCAGCTGATGACTATTATAGTCAGTGTCGTCCTTGCTCAAAACAGAGCTGTCATTGCACACTGTGTTCTCTTTAGCATGAAGATGATAGGCCCAGTCAAGGATAGTTTTCTTGAGCATACTGGCTGCTGTCAACTTTGCCCGGAAAAATATGAGTTTTGCAAGGCGCGCGTTGATGATGAGCATTTGACCCAAGGCTTTCCAATGGTTTGAGCGTCTCCATGGCTCCTTCACAGCCTTGATATGCTTGGCTTTGGTGATTGAAGAGCATAATCCGGTGAGAGCACCAAAAAAGCAAATGCAGTCAATGTGATGCATGAGGGTGTGTTGACAAGGCAACTTGAAGGTGTCACAGACACCAGGAAGAAGGAGGACTTTGCAATGGTAGTGCAAATCTTCCAGTAGCGACAACATCTTGGTGAGATTGTCTTCAGTGATCACAGAGTGACAAGCCAGATAGCAGAAATTGATTAATGAGGCAAAGCAGCAAACAACTTCTCCAGACAACCAGTGCTCAAGTGCAGGAAGGATAACCTGAAACTAGGTGATGAGTTCTAAGTAATGCTGGCTGTAAGTACCATTCTAGCCTTCATCAACACTTTGTATCATCACCAGTCCATTGCTTGAATTGGTGACCCTTGGGAAAGCAATGTAGTCCTGGGAAAGATGGGAGTATGGCAATGATGCAACAACAGATGGGACACCAGGTGGTGAGTTATCAATACTAAAGCCTCACCGTAAATTAATATCATCCATTATCTGGTTTGCCATTGCCTCCCCATGGTAATGCTTGAGGTACAGAAAGATCCAGTTGACAAAATGATTCTTAAAAGCGCCCTTGATCAATTGGTAAAGGATATCTGGTGTGATGAGCTCGTGAATATTGGTGAAAGGGAAGGAGTGCGTGAAAGGCTATTTATAAGTTGTCAGGTTATGTCTACCACTGCAATAGTTAGCAATATCTAAACTCACGACTACATCAACAACAATCCCATGAGAAAAGCAAAGAACACATGGATCTTTGTTGTCCAGAAGCTCATTGATCATCTACTCAGTCCATAGAGTACAAACGGGATCATTGAGGTTGTTGAGATGATTGAAGCATCTAACATACTAGTATCAGTTAAGCAGTAACACAGTCTAATAAATGCCACTTACTTTGGACACCAGAAGTACACTGTGCACACCAACAGTACCTGCTCTGGGTAGTCTGCAATGTAAGGACCAATACAGAACACCACTTGCTGATAGTAACCATCAGGACACCTGAGAATCTCTTCCTTGGTCATTGACTTGCAGAGTGGGTGAAGTATTGCCGCCAGGGAGGAATGGAAAAGCTGGCAGTAAAATATAAGGAATTTCTTATCTTTATCAAATATTTGTGCACCTATTCCCAGTGTTAGTAATAGACCATGATTGCAGCTTACAGTGCATACTCTTCGGGATGGCCAAGAAAGCCACAGGAAGAACTGAGTCCAAATGAGCATGCTGTGTTTCATTGTGAAGGTTACCTGCGGATAGGTACATGGGCCAAAAGGCACTGCCTCCTGTCATGACTGACACTGTGGTCTTGTCGCTACCACAAACAGTAGGGACAATCAGAGAGCCAGCAAGTTTGGGATGCTCCTGGAGTATTTTGCTCTGTGACACTGTCAGCATTAGGCACAAGACCACAAGAGCTAGAAACTACAAGACCCACTGCTTTGCACAAAACCCAATCTCCAGAGAACAAGTTTTTATACCGTCTCTTTCCAACTTTGTTGCACTCCTTACATGAAACTAGTTCAAAACAGCCGTTGAACTTGGGATTGTCAAGCATGCTCTTGAGGAGCTGAAGTGAGTTGCAATACCAGACTTCATACTTGCTGTTCATCCACTCAGGAACCAGGCCAGTTGTAGGTTTTGGGCCTGTGTACCTCACTGTGAATGAACGCCATGGAACCGTGCTGTTTGCAATTGCATCAACCAATTTGTAAAATTTGTAAAGCTCAGTCTTTGACATAAAGGAAGGAACTCCTCCAGACGCTAGGGTGTTTGCAGCCCACACATCAAAGAGCTTCTTGATCTTCTTCCAGGGCATTTGCGCCTGAGATTAAGAGTTAGTCCAGAGACTACCGTTTATCACACAGTGGAAATGGTGCGTACATCACGGTAGAGGAAATTGGTGATCTCAAAGGTTGAACGGTTGCTGAACGGCCCAAAGTTAACAGGCCCACGTTCTTTAGGCAGTGAGCCTGGAGGCAGCTCTTCACTATCACCATTAAATGGGATAGCTATAATAATAGCAATGTTAAAGACAACATTGAGCAGAATGGGACTTGAGAATATCACTTGTCATATCAGGGTGATATTTGCGCTTTACTTGTTGCCCAGCAGGTTCTAAGGGCACAACATTGTCAGGAATTGGTGAGAAAGGTCTAGAGGGTGGTCCTTCAGTTTCAGGGATTGGAGTCAGGGGAAAAGGCCAGCTAGGGCCCGGCTTGTCTGATTCTGATGACAAAACTGACGGTGGACGATGAACTTTACGGTAATGGCTGGTCCAATAGCGCTGGGCAGCAAATTTACAAGGGCATCCAGGGAAACAACAAGGAATATGATTGAAGAAAGTTCTCAGAAACATAGGAAATATGTTAGGAAACACAAAAGAGACACGAAAGAGACTGGGTGGAAGGGGCAGAAAGAGAGTGACAGAACAGAGTAAAGTCAACATTGGTGCACACCCATACGTGACACAACCACTCATTGAAATTTTGCTCTTTACCCCTACCACACTGTGGCTCATGTTGAACACACCCTGTTGTACCCCTTCCAATGCCTGGAATCTCTCCAAACCCACTCATTCTACTTCACAAGGCACAGCACAACAAGGGGTGCCATGTCCGGGCTGTGCCCCTTTGTCATTGACTTTGCCTAAGCCTCAGACGCCGTCAAAAGGGAACTTCAAACAGGAGCAGAAGAAGTCAGCTGGTTCTTCAACATCAACCTCAACTTTGACTCCTCGTCTGTACTCCAAGTACCTTGGTGCGGATGGCAAGCTCTTGCCAGAGGAGAAAGATTGTTGTTGCAAGTATGGTTTGTGCATGATCTGTGCTAATGCAGGTCATCAGTCCTCTGCCTGTCCCAACAGTTGCTTTGCTGCCGCTTGTGCGTCAAGGACTACAGGTTTGGAGAAGTTGATTGGTGTGTTGATGGATTTGAAAAAATTGTCAGCAACCCCTTCCCTCTTGTGCCACCTGGGGGCTGCGTTGACTCTTCAGGCACCAAGGAGTTCAGGGAAGTAATTCTCAGTGCATCTTCTTCTTTGTTGGTTGCTGGTTCTTCTTTATTTTTATCTTTGTCTTATGTTCCTGACTCATCCCCTCTACATCCTTCTCATGTACCTTTCAATAATGTCAGCCAAGTTTTGTCTTGTGCTTTGGCCCCCCAGGAACTTGTCAATAGTGACTCTCCTCCCTCACCGAATGTACCATCACCAGTCTCGTCTTCCAATTCTTCATTTTTTTCATCCTTGCCAAACTCTAAATCCAAAAAAAATCATGCATATATTTTGCAGCCCTGTAAAACCATTGTCTTCAACTCTCTGATTGATTCCGGTTCAACTCATTGTTTCATTGATGTAAAACCTGTTCACAAGTTTAACCTTCCTACTTTTGAGATTTCTCCCATTGTTCTTTGTTATCTTGATGGTTCTAAATCTTTTCTTTCTCAATCAGCCAAGCTGAAGATGCGTTTCCTGACTGGAAAAGTTCTACCCCTGGACTTCTACATCACCTCACTGGATTCGCCTTGCAATCTAGTGCTTGGATACAACTGGCTCACCTGTTACAATCCGTTGATTGATTGGGTTTCTGTTATGCCCGTGCCCACAACTAGCAAGACTGGGTGATAAGTCCGTTGGCAAACAGGTCTTGTCCTTAGCCTGACGCCGCTCCTAATAACCATGGACTTGTATTTGCTGAGTCCACTTGATGGAGAGAGAGAGAGAGGGGAGAGAGGAGAGAGAGGGAGAGAGAGAGAAAGAGAGAGTGGAAGAGTAGAATGTGGATTGATGCAGTGACTAGATGTGGAAGCAAAGATGATATTCTGTCTGAGGAATCAAGTAGAGTTCCTCAGCCTTATATACACAGCAGTAACTAGCTAATGAATCATGCTGAGTCGCAAGGAGAAACAAAGGAAAAATGAAGGAAAAAGGACATGAGTCATAACAACTCCTTGGTGAGTTGAAGGAGAAACCAAGGAGAAGCCCAGTGAGTCATAACAACTCCTTGGTGAGTTGGAGAAGAAAGCAAAGAGAAAGCTACATGAGTCACAACGTGAATCCCTGGAGAAACAAAGGAAGAACCAAGGAGAAAACAAGGAGGGAGAAGATAGGAGGAAACAAAGGATTAATCTAAGATAAGACTATAACGCAATCACATGTTAAACACAATCATGTGTCTTGAATAAAATCACAGTCCTTCGTTGACGCATGCATATAACAGTTTCAAAGTCAGTATCCTTCCGAGCTCCAGTAAAGCAGGCTCCGGCCTCACTGCGCACTGTTCCAGAGGTCCCTATCCCCTCTGCAGACAACCCTCCAATAACAGTTGCTTTGTCACCATCTATTCCTTCATCTCCTGGTGAGACCACGCCACCTGCTTTTCCCAAACCTCTCTCAGTTGTCTTCATCAATGCGGCTGTGTACAGAGTTGCAGCAAGGCAATCTGGATCACAGCAATTTATTCTGTCATTGGACAAGATTGCCTCCCACGCCAGAGCTGCCCAGGCCTCTTCCGAGGATCTTGCTAGTGTTCCACCCATCTACCACAAATTTGCGGACGTTTTCAGCGAGCCCCTTGCTTCAGAGCTGCCCTCTCATTGTGAGCACGACCTCAAAATTGAGCTTGAGGATGGAGCATCTCCACCTGTTGGAGTTGTATACTCCCTCTCCCCAATCAAACTGAAAGCTCTCCAAGAGTTTATCAGTGAGAGTCTCAAGTCAGGTATCATCAAGCCTTCCACATCATCTCATGGAGCACCTGTTCTTTTTGTTTGGAAAAAAGATGGTTCCCTTTGTCTCTGTGTTGACTATTGTGGTCTCAACAGAATCACAAAGAAGAATTGTTACCCTCTTCTGCTCATCTCGGACCTCCTCGACGCACCTAGCAAAGCCCGCGTATACACAAAACTTGACCTTAAGCATGTGTATCACCTTGTTTGCATTGCCAAGGGCAATAAGTGGAAAACAGCATTTGGCACTCACTATGGGTTGTTTGAGTGAAGAGTCATGTCTTTTGGCTTGACGAATGCTCCTGCAGCGTTCCAGAGATTTGTGAACTCCATCTTTGCAGATATGTTGGACGTCAATGTCATTGTTTACCTTGACGACATTTTCATTTACTCTGATTCCCCCGAGGAGCATCAGCAGCACGTCAAAGAAGTTCTCCGCAGACTTCGCGCCAATGGGCTCTTCTGCTTGCCCAAGAAGTGTGAATTCAGTACCAACACTGTTGAGTACCTGGGGTACATCCTTTCCCCCTCAGGTTTGGCCATGTGACCTGATAAGGTCGATACTGTCACCCAATGGCCTACTCCTTGCAAGGTTTGCGACGTTCAAGCATTCCTAGGTTTTTGCAACTTCTACTGCCGGTTCATCTTTAACTATTCTGATATCACTGTCCCACTTACTTGGCTCACGCACAAGAACACCATGTTCAAGTGGCCCAACAACTGTGAAGCTGCCTTTCTGCATCTGAAGGACACTTTCACATTGGCTCCCATCCTCTCACATTATATCCCTGGGAGTCAAATGATAGTTGAAACCAACGCCTCCGACTACGCCATTGCTGCTATCCTATCAATCTGGTCTAACAACAGCGAAGTCCGCCCCATTGCATTCCACTTCCGCACCCTCACTGGCGCAGAGCTCAATTACAATACTCACAACAAAGAGCTCCTTGCCATCTTTGAGACCTTCAAGTGTTGGAGACACTATCTCAAAGGTTCTCCGGAGGTCATTGACGCGGTTACTGATCACAAGAACTTGGAGTATTTTGCCACTACCAAGGTCTTAACCCATTGACAGGTTTGTTGGTCTGAGTACCTCAACTTGCTCACATGGTTATCCGTTTTTGTCCTGGGAAGTTGGGTGCCAAGCCTGATGCCCTTACTAGACGTTGGGATGTCTACCCTAATGAGGGGGATACCGCCTATTCACAGGTGAACCCTCAGAACTTGTGTCCTATCTTTTCCACTGAACACCTTTGCGCCTCCTACATTACTTCCCTCCTTGAGGAGCCTGTCCTCCGCACTGCTCTTGTCATTGACTTTGAGCAGTTACATCATGAAATCAAGGCATCCATTCCCTCAGATCTGTAAGACCCCGGGGATGATCTGCAAGGCAGCACACCAAGTAGTCTAGTAACGAAGATGAATAATGAGCATGGTGAGGCTGTGTGTATGCGTACCTAGTAACGAAGTGGATAAAACTAAAGAGCAACATCACGTGATGGTTGGCAACACGTAACCCGCGCACGTGCTCAATGCGCGGGCTGCCACCATCAACGCGCGCCACTCTTCAGCCATCCACTGCCGCTACATCTACTCTACAAGGCTAAGTACGCTATGTATTGTAACAAGATCCCCAAGCTGCCATTGGATTAGCATCTGCATCTTTGGAAACAGATTCACGCTGGTCTATTGATGGTTCAGGCCTACTCCTCTTTAACAACCGCATCTATGTTCCAGATCATGGCAACCTCCGAGTACGTGTTCTACAGTATCATCACAATCATGTTCTCTTGGGCCATTTTGGCCAAAACTGCACCCTGGACTTGGTTTGTTGGAAATATACCTGGCAAATGCTATGCAGTTTTGTACATGACTATGTTCAGTCCTGTGTTTTGTGCAAACATAACAAGACCCCCTGTCACAAACCTTATGGGCTTCTGAAACCTCTCTCTGTTCCTTTGTGCCCATGGCACTCCATCTTCTTAGATTTCATTGAGGAGTTGCCTGGTTCCAACGGTTTCAACTCCATCCTGGTCATCATTGATTGTGCTTCCAAGCAGGGCATCTTCATTCCTGTCACATGACCATCATGTCCGCAGATCTCGCCTGGCTCTTCCTCATCCACGTCTTCTCCAAGCATGGTATTGCCAGTCACGTCACTTCAGACCAAGGTTCTGAGTTTGTCTCCCATTCATGTGTTTGCTGGGTGAACTCCTTGACATGCAGCTCCATTTCACTTCGGGTTATCATCTGGAGGGGGATGGGCAGACCGAGCAAGCTAATCAAACTCTGGAGCAGTACATTTGCACTTACTGTTCTTACCAGCAGGACAACTGAGATCGTCTCCTTCCTCTTGCGGAATTTGCCTACAACAACTCTCCCAACACTTCTACCGGTATCTCTCCCTTCTTTGCAAATAAAGGTTATCACCCCTCCATGAGTATCCATACCAAACGCAATGTTGCTTCCGAACATGCTCGCAACTTCGCCGTTGACTTGGACGACCTTCACAAATTCCTTCGCCAACAGATTACCCACTCCCAAGAACGTTACAAGGAGCAGGCAGACCGGAAACGCCTTCCAGCACCCGTTTATGAGATCGGCTCCAAAGCCTTTGTCTCTGCGAAGAACATCCGCACCACTCGTCCTACTCGCAAATTCTCCGAAAAATTCCTAGGTCCTTTTGAAGTCATTGCTTGTCCTTCCACCCATGCCTATACCCTCTGACTTCCTCACAACTTGCGCTCTATCCATCCAGTATTCCACGTCTCTCAACTCAAGCCTGAGGTCCCCAACATCATCCCTAATTGCACTCAGCCTCCACCTCCTCCTGTAGAGGTTGAAGGTTCCGACAAGTACAAGATCAAGGAGATCCTTGACTCCAAACTGAATCGCAGATGTAAGTGTTGTCCCTTACTTTACCTGGTTGCTTGGGCTGGTTACAAAAACACCGACAATTCTACTTCCTGGCTTCTGGCCAACGGGATTCATGCCGACAAGTACATTGCCAACTTTCACATTTGCTTTCCCAACAAACCAGGTCCCTTGGCAAAGAAGCTCAACCGCCTGGGTTTGTCTTCTTAATTTTCCATCCTCACAACTGGTCTCCTTCTCATCTTCTCTTTTCCTTGACTTGATTTGTCCAGTGTTTACTTGTTACTGTAGATAGTCCTCCTGTGGTTTTTTTTTTTTTCTTTTCACCTTTCTGTTTCTCATCTTCATGCCTATGTTTCTTATTTGGTTTTGGTCCTCAGGGGCAAGGACAGTAAGAGGAGGATACTTTTATATGCATGCTTCAACAAAGGAGTGTGGTTCTGTCCAGACACATGATTGTGTTTGACATGTGATTGCGTTATAGTGTTATCTCTGATTATTCCTTTGTTTCCCCTATTATCTTTCCTTTCACAATTTCTCCTTGGATCCTCCTTAGTTCCTCCTAGGATTTGTGTTGTTATGACTCACTCATTTCTCCTTGGTTTTTCCTTTGTACCACCAGGGAGTCATTATGACTTATTTGTTTTCTCCTTGGTTTTCCCTTTGTCTCACCAAGGAGTCTGTTATGATACATAACGTACTTAGCCTTGTAGAGTAGATGTAGCAGCAGTGGATGGCTGAAGAGTGGCGCGCGTTGATGCTGGCGGCCCGCGCGTCAAGCACGTGCGCAGGTTACGTGTCGCCAACCATCACGTGATGTTGCTCTTTAGTTTTATCCACTTCGTTACTAGGTATGCATACTCACGGCCTCACCATGCTCATTATTCATCTTTGTTACTAGATTACTTGGTGTGCTGCCTTGCAGATCATCCCCGGGGTCTTACAGAGTTGTTATGGCGCACACCCTTTCTCCTTCATTTCTCCTTCAATTCTCCTTGCAACTCAGCATGACTCATTAGTCAGTTACTGTTGTGTATATAAGGCTGAGGAACTCTACCTGATTCCTCAGACAGAATATTGTGGTGAAGTGGTACACAGACGGACTCTAACTTATTTCTCCCTTTTGTTCGCTTGTAGAGTACTTGACGGTCTCTGATTCTCATTTGCGCATGTGTTTCTTTTATTGTCATCATTTTCTGATTATCGTTCCGGAATATGGCATTGACTGCGTCAAAGCCGGATGAACGCTCTCAGATATATAGATATTCTGTAGAGTAAATTCCCTTTTCCTATCTTGACCTCTTGTTGGTCTCTGGGAATAGGTGTGTCTGCTTGTACAATTGTGTTTACCTTCTTTAATCTCATCTTGTTGGTCTCTGGGAATAGGTATTTGCATGTAGTTGGCCTTGTAGCCTGCACTGTCAGCCTCTAGATTATAGATCGCCTCTCATCTCACAGATCTGTCAAGCCCCTGCTCCAGATTGCACCGTTGTTCACGCACGTCAGCACAAATATCATCTTTGCTACCACATCTAGTCACTGCATTGGTTCACTTCCTACTCTTCCACTCTCTCCTTCTCTCTCTCTCTCTCTCCCTCTCTCCCTCTCTCTTCTCTCTCTCTCTTTCCATCAAGTGGACTCAGCAAATACAAGTCTACGGTCATTAGAAGCGGCGTCAGGCTAAGGACAAGACCTGTTTGCCAACGGACTTATCACCCAGTCTTGTTAGTTGTGGGCACGGGCATAACAGGCTGGGACCAAATCTGTCAGGATGAGGCACCACTTACCAAATCTGACTGCTTAAAGGAGGTCCAGGAAGCTGCAAGGCAAGATGTCAGAGCAGAAACAAACACCACTGGACGTCACCCTTGCTCAAAACATGTACCAGAGCACACTCACCCTAATCCCGTAGATGCAAACCGCATGGAAGTGGACGTACCTTGTTGAGGCAACACGTCACAGTTGCAAGTGAACAGCAAACCTGAAATAGGCAATAGTATGTTAGCTCCTTGCTCAAAAATATATTAAAAGTGCTTACATGTTGAATCCCAGCTCAGCAAATCATGCAGGAGTGGGTGTAGCTCGTTGAGAGAGTGAATTGCAGTCTGAAAGGGACAACATACCTGAAACAGGAGACTGTAAGCTCTATCTATTGTAGACTCTAGTTGTCAACACATCAGTGTGCTTACCTGTTAGTTTCTGGTGCAGCACCTGTTGGTCCCGCCCACAAGACTTCTGGTGCAAAATGCTCTTCAGCCCATCATGAGTTTGCTGGCAGCAACAAAGATGCATACATCCCAGGCGCAGAACATGGGGGCCCAGGTTGTAAGGTGTGTTGAGGTTGAAAAAGTTATGTTTCAAGCTAAAATACATCTCAGCCAAAGGTTAGCATCTGGAAGAGAGCCACAGAGCTATGTCAAGAGAGAGGAAAGACAGGCTCCACAGTGGTCTGTTGTAACTCTGGGCCTGCAACAAATGACACAGTCCTTGTGTATGTACAATGATTATAGCTCTGTGTGTTGTCAAAACTGACCTGGTCTTCTCTTTTCAGTCAGACAAAGACAGGGCAAAAGCCAAGGAAGCTTGAAGATCTTAGCTCAGGGCTCAAGCGTTGCCGTGAGGTTGCTGCGGGGGGTCTACTAGCTGACTGTGAGGTTTGTATTGCCAATGGATTGACTTGAACACCTGTACAAGAGCACGCACGGTTGAGTGTGTTGACTACTCCTGTGGACTTCAACGAAGGTGATGGGGAAGACAAAAGAAATAATGTACCACAGGACCCTCAGACGCCTGTTAACCCTTGGTGTCAAAAATGCAGATGTACGTTCTGCTTCTTCATCTTTCCCACTCTACTCATACCCTATCAAGGTTGGCGTTGAGCTTGGCCCCGATCTCAATGGTGATTAGGCTGTTTGCTCTCAGAAGAAGTGTTCTCACCGCAAGAACAATGCTGCCGCTGTGGACCAAGAGTCAAAGAAGATGGTTCCCACTTACAATGACCTCAAGTTCAACAGGAAAGACCTCAAGGCATACAAGGACCATTTTGTGCCTGGGTTCCAGCTTCTTGTTGGGATCCAACCTAATCCATGGACTTTCTTTACTATTGATACCATTGATCATCCTGACGCTGTGGATCTTCTCAATATTATTTACATTGCCGCAATGGAGGTGCATGGCACTGGTAAGGATCCTATTATCCCGTTAAACCCTTAGGTATCCAATGTCAACGTAGCACGGATTGTCATAGTAAATATTCCACGATTTCACCCTCCTCTACTGCCCATGGCTGATTGACATTCCCTCAACCCCCCCCCCCCCCCCCCCCCCCCCCCCCAGCTTTCCCAGCAGCTCTACAAATATTGCCACACGTTCATGCAAGAGGCGCACCCAGTCATCAAGGAGCATCTTGAGCAGGTGATTTGTACGCCTGGTACTGCTGCTGATCCTGAAGCCCAGATGACGTACCAGTTCAACACCTTGGACAATATTTGCAAGGAGGTAGAGCGGTTATTGAAGGACAATATCTTCATATACATGAAGTCCGCTGTGAGTATTTTCCAACACTACCCTTTCTCTGCTCAGCGACTAACTTAATCTAGACTCAGGAGGGAATGTACTGCTCCCGGTATGTCCTTTGCACTGTCGCATGGACAAGGGCTGATATTGACGCTGTTGCCACCATGGATGTCATAATCAAGAATATCAATAACGGCCAAGTGCCCACCGCCAGTGTGGGCCTTGGGTGCGTAGCTGTTTGCCCATTTCCTCATCTACTTTTACACCTTCCACTGACCCTTGTCATGTTTAGCTTGAGCGCAAGTTCTCCTTTTGGTCAACAGGCAAATACATCAATCCTAAGATCTTGTCCAAGACTGAAGCACAGTTCTTTTCCAGCAAATGGGCGGCGGTTACTGCAAGGCATATCAAGGCAATTAGTGAGGAGATGGAAGACAAGGAGTTTGAGCCGTTTTGGGAGGATTTTCTGCGCAGACTTTGTCTCTGCTATAACAAACGGATTAGCTGTCACTGTCTTTGTTTACTTACCCTACCAACTCCCCTGCTCCTTCTGGTAATCATGTTCGCGTGGCTCCCGCAGACCTTGTTGAGGACAACTAGTTACTTTATTCTCCCGGGTCATTCTGTATCTACAGCCTGAACATGTAACGTTACAGTACATCTAATTAATAACCAACCACCATTTGCCATACCCATCCCCTCACTCCTTTAGCTCTCAGTTTGAGCACAATTAATGTGAACTGCACCTCCGCTTGAGACACTCTTAATATCTGCCTTAAGTTGCATCTTCATTTATGTTGGAAGGGACTTGGCAAGGTTGAATACTTTTGACTAGAGCTGTCCATTGAATGGGCTTGATGAAAACTTGATCTGACTTGACTTGACCTTGACAAACTTGGCCAATAAACAGACCTAGCTGCCTAAGTCCGGTTTCATTAGTGCACTTGAGAACTTGAGGGTCTTACCAAGGACGCAAAGTCTGATGTGATTCTCCTGATGGATGAAGCTTAACATCTCCCTGTTGGGGGACCACAGCAACAGCGGCATCGAGGCGGCATTTGCCGCCTACATCATTGATCGAGGACAAACATGATTCAATAAATCGATTTACAAATCGGTGTTTCCGCAAACTTATGCAGTCAGCTATAAATGTACCTAACGTAGGGTTAAAGCAGCTCTGTCGTAGCATGAGTTCCATACCGCGTCCCACCCGTGTACTAGCCGGCGGCCACCAGTAATCGCACCATGTGACTTTCACTTGGTAAGAAGCGAGGGGAGCGTGTGCTGCAGTGTGCACGCTCGCGCCTGTTCACTCTTCGATAATAGCGACCACGCTCTCCACCGCCAATACCCATGAGCAATGAGAAATTACTGAAGCTGGTCAACGTGCTCCAAAGTCACGGTCGCTACTTCTTTCCCTCCTCCGTCTACTGATGAAGCTAAAGTGGATTGCTCACCAGATGTTGATGCGAAGGTCGACGCTCTTGCTGCCCTCCAGAAGGAGTTTGAGATTACAGCAGAGGTGCGTTCTCTCCATCGGCGCTCTTTTTGCCTCTGATCAAACACATTGGAAGGTTTCAGACTGGGAGAGCGTTCTTCACTCTCTTAAGTTATGCCTGCATACATCGAATCAATTGCTTTCCGCTGCTGCCCTCTCCACCCTACTGCCATATCTATCTTTACTGCTGAATGCCCAGACTCCTCCGGGGAGCTCGCGCTCCCATGCAAGCTGGCCGCCCCAGGACCCCTACATCTTGCGACAAGTTTTCAGCGCTATCTTGACCCCTGGAGGAGTCTTCGAACGGTTAGGCGACAGGGAAAGGCCGCAGCTCAAGGCTCGACAGATCGTGGTGCTTCTAGGCGAGGCCTCTTCTCATTGCAGTCCTTTACCATGCACGCAAAGCGCGTCAAAGGGTCGCGAAAAGAATAACGAAACGCCGATGAACATCTTCGAGCGTCATCTCCGTGAACTCGGACTGGGTAGCAAAGTCTGGAAAATCAGAGAGCAGGTAGGTTCATGTAACTCGTGCACAATCTCGCTCTCTGACTCAAACCCAGTCGATTCTTATCTTGCGCGATATACGTCGTGCTCAATCCTCCTTTCCTCTGCGATCGTTTGTCGCGCAACTGGTTGTCTGCCTCGAAGACACGGATGCCCATGTGAGGGACACCACTCGGCAAGCCGTCATCGAAATGTTTAGCACTGCAACAGAGATGGCCCGCACGGACCTGAAGAAAGAAATGACCAAGAAGAACGTCAGGAAAGCGATTGTCGACAGCGTACTTAATCAGCTCTTGTCTGCCTCCGCCAATCATGCTCCCCAAACGTTGGACGATGCCCCTTCCCGCACAAAGGAGTACATACCTCCCAGTGTAGCTTTGTCAAACAGTCGTCGACCCACCGCATCCAATTCAGACGATATGATAGGCAACAAATCTGGAACAACTCCGTACAGGCCGGCCAGTCGATCCGAGACCTCTACACCTCTGGCAACCCCGGCAGTCGACAGTGTTCAGGTTCAGCCAGTCTATGTTACTTCCACGAGGGATTTAGAGACGGAGCTTGCCGAGTTAGTCCGCCCCTTTGAAGGCAAAGAAACAGAGCACAATTGGCCTGCGCGAGAGCGATCCATCCTCCGAATTCGTGGCATGCTCAGTGGCGGTGTCACGGTGAAATACCCCGACGCATTTCGTCTACAGCTCAAAGACCTATTACCTATTACGCTTAAGACTGTGAGTTCTTGCTCGATCCCATTTTTCCTCGAGGAACGTCCTCAATGATAGGATTGCATTTCAGCTAAACAGTCTGCGCACAACAGTATGCGTCAACACCTGTGCCCTCTATTCGGAACTCGCCCTTCATCTCGGTCCCATGCTTGAGCCTCATTGCGACATTTTACTCTCAAACCTTCTTCGTCTGTCCAACTCGACCAAGAAGCTGTTCGCACAGAAGTCTCAGGCAGCTGTCTCTGCGTTGATCCTTCATGTCTCTCCCAATCCTAGGACCATCATTTCTCTCCTTCACAACACACTACAGGAAAAGAATGTGCAGTCAAGGACATATGCAACATCGCATCTTCGAGAGTATCTTTCAATACATGCTGCCGGCTCTAGGACGTCGCTGGAGGCAACCGGCGCCCTCGACACGTTAGTGAAGGCCACGCGCAAGGCTCTTGCGGACCCTAATCCTGCGGTCAAAGAAACTGCAAGAGATTGTTTTTGGCTGTTGCAGCCTCTATGGCCTGAGAAAGCCATTGAGATTCACTCGGCTCTGGATCTCATAGCTCAAAATCAGCTTGATAGAGCGTGCCCTCATTTTGACAAGGGCCCGATACTCCCAGCGCCAAGCCGTCCAACGAAGAAAACGAGCGTGGCTGCCGCGATTGCAGCCAGTCGTGCGAGGGCGAAAGCAAACGCCGCAGCTCCTCCTACGTCGCGACCCCAGGCAATGTCCCAGCCAAGTGTTGGTGTCGACCATCGGGTATCTTCTCCAGCCCCGATAAATGGCCGCTCGCAGCTTGAGTCACAAGGATCCCCTAGTCCATCTCGATCGTCACGGACCGACACGGCTCATATGCGTGCGCTCTCTTCTAGTAGATCCTTCCAAACGCCATCTCCTCCCAATATGTTGCTCGTCAAGAGTACATTGCCCCATCTCTCTCCATCCACTGACAATAGAAGTGGGTCACCGCCACAGCATATCGTCTCAGCTCCTGTGCATCCAGTTCCTACGTCCGCCGCGGAGAATGCTTCCCCTACTCACTCTTCCTGGGCCCCGGCCTTGTCCACTGCACAGACCGTGTCGGATGTCGATCTTCAGTCATCCACGCCCATCTCCGTACCCGTAGGCCCCCCCATAGATCACCACCCGGTCGTCGATTTGGAAACCAACATGGGTGTGCCCACTTTATCAAACACCTCTTATTCCGTTGACTTTACTGATTCACACTCAGCGACCTTACGGCCGCACAGCGATCAACAGTCGTCCGGTGGCAACATACCGCCTATACCATCTTCGGTGGTCGAGGAAGCGCTCCGCTGTAGAGCCGAACAGGCGGAGAGTGCAGCAGAGCGACTTCTGGAGCTTGTAGACCAAGAAGAGGTTGATGTGGTCGCTTCTGTGGCTCATTACGAGCAGACTCCCGTCCCCTCTGCGCATATGTTTGCAACGCCATCGACCCCGAAGCGGAAGAGCATAACCGACAATGCTTCCTCTTCTATACTGCAACAAGCCGCTCTCTTCCAAGACAGTCCATTGCGTACTCTCGGTTCTGCGGTTTCCGTAGCGGACAAGAGCGGAAATAA
The DNA here is from genome assembly GCA_004369125.1 of Pterulicium gracile. Taxonomy (NCBI): domain Eukaryota; kingdom Fungi; phylum Basidiomycota; class Agaricomycetes; order Agaricales; family Pterulaceae; genus Pterulicium; species Pterulicium gracile. The sequence goes on along the minus strand of ML178818.1, from coordinate 1,397,809 downwards.
GTCTGTAGACGTGCTTAGCACGCGTCAGGGCGAGACTGGATGGTCGGCGCGCCGTCTTGCACGTGCGCACTCCCATTCTCCACAAATATCGTTGCCTAACCTTTTACTTTGTTGCTGTGACAGTATTGAGCCATCGCCCTGAGATCATCCCCGCCGATGTTGCACAGAAGCAGGAGCAGTTCGGAATCGACGTTGATCACATTGTGACTGGAGATCCTCATACAGATACATTTCGCCGATTGATTCACTTCTGTTCGGACACCGCTCCGCCCACAAGGAGAAGCACAAGCTCTGCACCGCGGGGCTTACTATCTAACGGTCTGGCTGTGGACAATCGTGGCAACGGTGTGGTCAAACTTTTCGATGCTTTGTTGGTCTATCTTGCACCGGAAAAGGTAAGCGAACTCGTCATGATGTGTCGTTCCAAGCACTTAGAACTTGCCGTCAGCCAGCTGAGTTGCTGGAAGCAGGGTTAATCCTGCTTTGGGAAATACTAGAGCATCAGTTCGCGGAGATGGACGGTCGCGAGGCAGAGATTTTTGCCGTCCTGCTTAGAGTCAGATATAGCGCCGATCCCCACGTAAGACTCGCTCCATCTTTGCGAAGCGTCCACCATCTTTGCAAAGCGTCACTGATTTTTGGTGTCGCTCATAGGTGCTGGAGGCCACGAACATGATCAGGGATACGCTTATACCCAAGATGGAACCTGTCTACGGTCTGACAACCATGCATGCTAGCCTCAGGGCCTTCTCCGCTGTGCGTGTGGGCGATTCCTCGAACGGAGTGAGATACTCTACTTTCGCTTTTGGCCTCATAGCTCTAGGGAAGTTCGTTCTGCGGCTTCCACCCGAGGTCGCAGAAGAGGAGCTCCCCCGATTAAAGGAGACGCTGACAGCGGTAGGTGCCCTCTCAAAAGGAATGATTGATACGTTGACTGAGCGCACAATTCACTGCAGTCACTGAACGAGAAGGAATCCCTCGTAGTTCGAGAAGCCGCTGCCGCCGCCGTCATTGCGGCACAATTAGTAATGCAGGATGAAACCCAATTATTCGCCCTGCTGGACGGCCTTGCGGATGAAAAGAAGAATTTATTGGCGTATCTCTTCGATAAGCATAGCGCAAGACCGGCGTCTTCCATGCAGAATGGAGCAGGAACGGGAGGCAGAGACAAGCTGCAAAAGGAGATGAAACGGCTTGATCGTAGAACTAGTCTTGTGGCGCGCGTCTAGTGAGCATGTAATCGATAAGGCATTGATATCGCATGGAAATGGGCACGAAAATCAGTGTCCCGATCGCGGAACGATGCAGTCAGACGTTGGGTGTTCACATAATAAGTACAAGGCGCTCAGCTGTTGCTGTTATGATCTATCTCTGGTGAGCAAGGGTTCTTGGAGGCGGGGGCAACCTCTCAAAGTTCACGCTGTCGATGCTCTCGGTAAATGGTGGAAAGTCCCGTATCTTTTTTGTTCGATCAAGACTTGTACCTGATACGAAAAGTGGACTATAATAGGAACAACGCGTACGGAACGATTACGACACAACAGTCCAGACACGGAGAATGTTGTCTGTGAATCCAGCGAAAAGAGTTTGTCCATCAGCCGACCATGCGATCGAAACACACTCGGGCTGCCGGGCGTCCTCAGTGACGGAGTCGGTGACTGGCTTGAGCTGAGCAACGATAGACCTTGATTGGACGTTAGTGAACTCATTGATCATTTCTTGACAGAGGAGAACTTACTTGCTCTCAAGATCAAATATCTTGACGCAGCTGGCGGTGGCAGCACACAGCCAGTATCGGTTGGGGGAGAATACGAGAGCGTTGACGATGTCATCTGCTTCGAGGGAGTACAAATGCTTGCCCTCGTTCAAGTCCCAAAGCATGGTGATGCCGTCCTTTCCTCCAGAGGCAGCGAGAGAGCCATCAGGGGAAACGGAGACGGTGTTGATGTAGCCGGTGTGACCGTAGTGGTTGGTCTTGAGCTTGAACTTCGACAGCTCCCACACCTAGTCGGGGTCGAGTGGTGTCAGAGTAAGCTGCAAACGTTTGCAGTGGGAGAACATACCTTGACGACCTTGTCCCATCCACTGGAAACAATCACTGGGTTGGCAACATTGGGGCTGAATCGAACGCAGGAGACCCTGAATTAGGCACCGAAGTCAGTCGGGTGTGGCTCAGCAGAATGAGGGTGTGGGTGACAGACCATTCGGAGTGTCCCTCGTCCTTGATATCGTACTTGCACTCTCCCAAGGTGTTCCAGAGCTTGATGGTCTTGTCGCGAGATCCAGAAACGATTTGTCGGTTGTCTGCGCTGAAGCTGACAGACAAGACGTCCGATGTGTGGCCAACAAAGCGGCGGGTAGTGGCGCCAGTGTTGAGATCCCAAAGACGAAGGGTGTGGTCCCAAGAGGAAGACAGAGCGAACTGTCCATCGGAGGAGATGACAACGTCTGAGACGAAGTGGTTGTGGCCGTGAAGAATCTTTTTGGGGTAGCCGTACGAGTCCTCGTCACGGGTCAACTGCCAGACGATGATGGTTTTGTCTAATCTTGGTGTAAGAATCGATAATTTAGAGGGGAGAAACTGGAGACGTACCTCTGGACGCAGTGAGAATCATGTCTGGGTTCTCCGACGAGGTGGCGATCGCAGTGACCCATCCCTTGTGGGCTTCGAGAGAACCGAGGAAACGAAGAGACTCCATGTTGCAGATGCTGTCGGTGAGGTGGGTGCCTTTTGGATACCCGTTTTGGGAGATACTACTGATGGCCCACAATTGTCACTGTAATAGTTCTTACAAATATTTTCCCACGCTCCTCCTCACACCATGCAGCTATCGAACTCCATGCTGCCACAGTGGCAGATGAGGTCGGATTCCGATAGCGAATAAAAGCAGAGTTCATTGGATATACAGCGAATATTAAGCTAAGGGAACCACGAGCCAATGCTACTTCAAAGGCCAATCGAAACAGGCATTTATTGCGGTAGTACACTACCCAGAATCTAGGAGCGTCGTTGGTGGTATACTAAAATCCAGGAAGCGCCACAGCAAGAGGCGAAGATTCGTGAACGTGATCCCTCGAAAGCACCGAGGCCTCACACTCTCAAAATGCAACTGAGATTTAGAGAAAACAAACCTCACCTCTCGCTTCCAATCAAGATACAGGGCCGAGGGAGACAAGGAATAAAGGGGCTTCTCTACTTGATGCAATGTCAATGATGTGCGAGTTTATAAGTTGAGCAGGTCGGCGGGAGACGAGAGTGTGTGACGGTGGCAGCAAGGACCAGCAACTCCGACTAGCGTCGTCGTAGCCATCAGCGCGTACGTTTATCCTCCTGGTGTCTGAGGGACGTCAGTGGGCGTGCAGACACTATTAGGAGTAGGGCGCTTTGACGTGATCACAGAAAGAGAATGGCAAAGGGTTGCATCAATTCGTCTATCCAGCAGGCTACAGTTTGGACACCGGCACAGAAGTGAGTATAGAGCTGCATGTCGTATTCGAGTCTTGGAAACAGACAGCGGGTGTGGTGAGTGCCAGAAAGCGGATCTATGTACAGCACGTGGCAGTGGCACCAGTCAAACCAAACGAAATTTGTGGATGTGTCGGCTTGTCCAGGTTGTTTTATGACTACCATCTTCTACTCCAGCACAAACAACGCCGAGCTCGCTCTCCCACTTTCCTTCCTTCTCATCGACTCGGACCGCCCCCCATAATCTATCTCCTCCAGCAAGCTCCCAACGATATCCCAAAAGAGCACTTAGGCACCAGTCTAGCCGGCAGTCAGCCAGTCAATCTCCTCTCCCCATGGGCAAACATGAACTCCCTTAAACCGCATACCTTTTTCAAATCGACTTCCCCCTCTATCCTATCCTTATCTTCTCGCAAGAGGGTCGCATCCCCGGCTCCAGAATCCACAGACTCCCAGTCGGTCCACCTGAGGCTGAACGAGGCAGTTTCGAAGGCCATCTCCCAGCTTGCTTTGATACACACATCAACGGATGTCCCGTCACTCAAACGACCTCTTCCAAGCGGACGCGGAACTACGTTGGGCACGGTCATCGACAGGTTAGCCTGGATAACTTAATCCCTCTTCTGCACTTTCTTACCCCTTGATTGACATCCAGTGAGCTCCGTGCCGTAGCTCATAGTCCGAATCTTTATCGTGCAGTTGTCCGTTCCCTCCATCGACCGATGTCGGTGCTTCTCAGCAACATGGCCGCCAGCCTCATCCCCCTACTGTCCTCTCCTTCCTTTGTAGTACTTCCCACCGTACAGGCGCCCAATCCGTCTGCCGCCCAACACAAGGCCCTATCTCTCGCTTTGTTCGCCAGAGAATTGTTGGATGCTTTGAACGATCTACCTCAGATTGTTGATGCATTTGACACCCGGATCGATGCCCTCAAGTCCGTTCGCGAAGCCTTAACATCCATCATCACCCGCGTAGTCACTCCCCTCGTTGGTGCAGCCCACGCACAAATCGACCAGTTCATCGCCGCATTGGATTCCGAGAACACAGCCTCAGCTGCATTAGCCAGCCTGCACTCCATGATGCCCATATACGCACCCACCATCGCCTTATATACCTCGCCGAGCCCCACGGCGCTGGCCACGTTTCTGATATCCGTCTACTGGCGGTCCATCGTAGTGCTTTCGCATCGCCAATACATACCTCCTCCACCTTCCAAGAAACGACCCGGGACCAACTTGCCCTCTACACTCCCCGCGAGTCGATTTTCTTTGAAGCTGCCCTCTTCTCGACACTCATCTCCTCCCCCGCCATGCCGCTCCACCCTATTGGCAGACGCGACTGCTATTGGCGATCTACTTGCCGCTTTTCCGCGACCATCGCTCAGCAGGCAGGGCAGTCAACTTGCTCAGGATGCGGTCAATGAAGCGACGGAAGGACTTCGTGGGTTTGCCAGGATCCTCAGCGCCTTCGAAAGTGTGGGCTGCAATCGGGATCGCCTCGTGGCCCTCGATCTGGTCTCTCTCACCGAGGGTATACCCTCGTTGATCGCTTTAGAGCTTTTGGTGCAGATGTGCAACGTTGGGCGTTGCCGTAGAGTGACGGTCGCGGATTTACTGGGGATACCTATCGAAGAGTATCGCAAGGGTTGCCTGAGCTCCTTTGGAAGAGCTGACGATTGTGCTGCGACTATATTTTCGCGCCTAGGCCGCGTTGACTTCGAATGGGACATTTTAGCTAGTTGGATACGCACGCAAATCGGTGACGGAAGTATTTAGTCGGATCCCAACACATGTAGATCGTTCTTTGGTATCCAGTACTATTCATTTGCACTTTTCACTACCTCGCTCGTCACTCATCAATGTCTTCCACAATGTATGATATGGGATGTGTATGCGCGTTCGAGATGAAGGTTGCAAGCACATTCGTAACTTAGAAGAACCGTCCAGGAGACTCGTACAAAAGACTAAAGGAGCGTGTGTACTCATACAGTATTTGCTATACCCGCAGAAACAATCGACAGAGAAGAATACAAAGCGGGTCCATGAGCTTCCTGAGCCAGTACCTAAGTGGTCTTGGCGTGTTGTAGGCGCAACGACAAGAGCGGTCTGTGAGCAGTTTACGGCTCACTCGAACGGGTTCGTTCTCCCAGCCTGACAACCACAAGAAACGACATTGAGCAACCGGGGTGCTATGCACTCAGAACTGACATACCTGCTTATCTCCCCCTCGATCTGGGCCTTCGCCAAATCCACACAGGTATTCATGCCACCAGCGAGTCTCCTTTTCGTGCTCGGCATCTATTTGGCGCTGGGATCCCGGTGTTGACCCCACCAAGGGTGAGGTGATTGGAGGGGGTGGGGTATCCTCCCAAACATGTGCTGGAGGTGTTGTAGGAGATGGAAGGTTTAGAGGCTGTGGAGGGCCGGGGGCAGCAAGCTTTGAGGGTGAGGAGGAGGAGGAGGAGGAGGAAGGGCCGAAAACCGGGCGGGATAGCAAACTTCTCCCGGTGTCGATTGTCGGTGTTGCCGAAGACGTGTTAGGCGAAGACGACCTGTGTGTAGTGTTGTTTCGTGATGGTGAAGGGTCTGCAAAAGGATCCCGAGTGGAGGCAGGCGCAGTAGAGACTGGTGGTGTGGAGGTACTTGCTTGAGGTAGCGGTTCGAGCGCGACGTTCTCAGAAGAAAAACTGTCTCGACGACGGCTGCCTGCTTCGGGTAAGCGAGCCCATTTGCCAGAGCCTATTAGCATACTAGCAGTACGAGAAGCAGTCCGCACAAGAGACGACGATGAGAGAGGGCGAGACTGTCCGGCTTCGCGAGACACTCTCCGACGCTGTCGCTCCAGTTCATCCCACTTCCGTAGATTCTACGAAATCATCAAAATTCTCCCGACCGCACGTAAAACACTAGTGTCGTACCTCTTCGATCTTGCGAGTTTCTGAGTGATCCTCTGGTACTGGAGGGTAAACAACATCTGACGCTGTTGAGGAATTATCGTCCTCGTCGGTCCCTGAATCAGAGCCTGAGAGGCGGCGTCTTGCTTTAGGTGATGCAGTAGTTGTATAGCGAAGAGTTGGAGTGGCTACATCGTCCTCGATGGTGGAAGATGGAGTCGGGCGACTGGGTGTCATGATTACTGAAAGTAGGCCGAAGGAGGGGCGTGCCGGATTTCACAAGGCGGCTCCCTAAATAACTTGATTCAGCGGGCTGAGCCTGCTAAGCCGTCAAACAAGACTTCAACGTCGTCATCGACGTGCTGATCACAGTGATCGTCCAAATTCATCAACACAACATCTGAGTTCTATAGCTGCCGACGGACGACTAAGGGTGTGAATACTGTAGAGGTACGCTCTGCATAAGTGTAAACTCGGAAAACTGTCCGTACGAGAAAAATTAAAAAAGGTATCTATTACTCAGTCAGTGTCCTGGGTTTCAGAATCGACCTCTAGAGTCAGGTTGGATAAGAAGGCCGTCGTCATAATCGCTGCCATCCGTGTATTGACGAAGTCCACTGCCCTTGTTCGTGTTCTGCATGATGGGGGTGTGGGACTCGTCGGAGCTGGGCCCGTCTCCGTACATAGTACTTCTGGCACTGTTTTTGCCAGAGAACGAGCGGATTGACGCTCTTGCCGCCTCGCGCATTTGCATCAGGTTCTGATGGAACGCATTCTGAAAAGGTATCCAAATTAGACAGATGACGGACAAGGGCGAATTGTCAAGGATTGTACCTGTTCTCGCCAATATTGAGCACGCTTCTCTCTCTCAACGTCTCGCTGACGTCTGTGCACGATGAAGAGAGCGGTGAGTGTACCGAACATTGCTGTAGAAGGCAGTTGATCAGAAGGGGAACTATCTGAGGACGACCCGTAAAGGAGCTAACCTCCAAGAATCCCTATTGCCACCACGATGTAGACCCACAATGCAACCTCGGTAGGGGTGTTGGTGCTAACACCGCAGCGTCCCTCTCCTGAGCAATTCCAGGAATCACACCTGATTGAAGGGGTAAACACACTTTGGTCTAGCACAGAGAATCACGCAACGTACTCTTTGTCACCCGTACATTCCCTACCCAGTGGCTTATGAGCCATGCAGACTTTTTCAGTTGCATCGCAATAGAGACCTAGACGACAATTATCACTGAAAGGAGGTGAGAATCCGTCTATGCGAAGTTTGGACGAGAAGACGTGGCAACACACCGGGATACGATATTGATGAACTCCCCTGAGGGGGAATATGCGATATATGGGGTGTTTTCAACAACGCAGCTTGTTCCCAGACTGGCATCCGCAAACCTGAGAATGACATCAGATGTATGTATAACGCTCAGAAAAGTCTGACCCACATGCACTTGTTAAGCAGACAAACGGAGCCATTGACGTTCAGTCCTCTGTTGCTTTCGTCGGCTAGTTCCTGGAAGTTGGGAGGCGCTTCGCACTCATCTGAGGGGGATATTTAGATGCGAGTAAACGAGTGCAGAAGAAATGCTCACCGTCGCGGTTCAACTGACAATCGCTGCCGACGGGTAACAGCGGCTGGCATCGATCCTCCTCGTCCGGGCAAAATTCTCCTCTGGGGCACTTCCGAGGGAAATCGTCTGGATTGGTATACTCGAAGGGAAAATCAACTCTGCGGCACCCTTTCGGTCGGCAAGTTCCACCACTACAGTAGGTAATAGAGTTGCAATCAGTGAAGAGAGCGTAGGTCCCTTCAGACAGACGCAATCTGCTCATCTCACAGCCCCCGCCTTCGGGAACGTCTCCAGAGAGAGCGGCCGGGACGAGGAGAAGGAGTGCTAGAGACAGGTGAACCATGAAGGTGACGAATTAGAAAGAGAGTGAGGTTCGGCAAGAGAGTGGGTGAACGATGGACAGTGGAATGTAACAAGGGTAGCTGTCACAAGAAGGTCACATCACCCTGCCGTATCAATGATCCCATAGTCGGCCGCAAAACACAGTCCACCGTTCATTGTGGTTTCGCGTGGAACTTCCACTTCCAAATGATTTGTTTAGACTGTGGCCTTCTGTGCTGCACAGCGAAAATGAGAAAGCAGGCCATTTTCATTATATATACTATGATCTGTAGATAATGTGCTCATCGCCCTAGAGCTTCCATCCTTCCCAATAGCGATGTAATCTGTGCTTCCAGCCCATTTACGTTTTGAGTGCTGACCGACCTGTTTTCCTCTAGACTGCTTTCAACAGCGCCAACGGCAGTCTCCAGATCAGCCAACACTCTGTGTACTTTGCGTTGTTCGTCTTCTAGTCCATCCATCGTCACCTGGAAATCGGCTGCTGAAGCATGTAATGAAGCCAATGTCCGAAGTCGAGCAAGGATGTGGGGTATTTGCGGCAGGGTTGGGCCCAATCGTGACAAGAGGGGTAGAACCTGCTCCAAAGTCGACCCGTGCGCACCCTGAGGTTGCGTCTGTGATGAGTGCTTGCGGTGAGGTAAAGTACTCGACACACGATCCAGATCGGACAGTAGTAGTTTCAGTCTGCGGGAAACCGAGTCTATGTGTCGCGGTTGCGTGAGCAGATTCAGCTGGCTATTCAGCCTCGTGAGCAGAGGGAGAAGAGCGGGAGGAAGAGGCGAGGCCTGGGACATTCGTTAGCTGATTTAAGAACCACGCAGCACCACTACTTACCTCGTCAAGGGAAACACTAGATGAACCCAGTAGAGATTCCAGCTGCCCTATTCGACGATCAACATCGACGATGTCCAGTTGAGCGGCTTTGCCTCCCGCCGGCGGATATGAGATATCACCCTCGGGCAAAATCTCTGAAGATTGGGGAGCATTCTCGTCCTCGAGTAGAACCCTCATAAGCCGAGTCCTTCCCTCTTTGCGCTCCTGCAGCTTGCCGAGCCGCAATCGAACATTGGCAAGACCCCGTAGCATCTCTCCAGGATCGACTTCTCCATCCAGTGTCTCTTGATGTAGCTGTGCATTGGATGGATCGGCAAGCTCGAGCTCTAGTGCCGACATCTCTGCCTGGAGGTTGCGGAGCCTATGAGACAAGGGAACGGGTCGAGATGGAGAATCTGAAGCATCTGACGAGGACGGGGATGGGGGATGCGCGTAAACACCACGCGTTGTATCTAACGGTGATTCTGTCAGGCCTAATCGTTGTGAGAGATTTAAGTTCATAGGGCAAACCTCTCGCCTTCTCTGCTCTCTTAAATATTCTAGTAGCTTGATCTGTAGGTATCAGGCTTGCGGGGTCAAGCTCCTCTACGCTGATCTGTTTCTCTGGATTATTCCTGCCACTTCTGATTCCAGACCGACTTGCAAGGTTTACGTCGTCTTCAAAGCTATCAGGTTTCTATCATGCAGTCAGCGATATAGTGCAGTAGAGCAGAAATATGACGTACACTTCCATGGGTGCTATCCACTACGTCCTCTGTTTCGTAGACGTCGGGGGAAGTGTCCTGAAGCATATTCAGTGCTTGCATAAAGCTGAGCTGTTTGCACGTACAATATCGGGAAGGTTTGCATACTTATGGCCGCTCATGGAGGTGATACAAATCCGGGTGATTAATCGTTGTAGATGGTAGTTATCCGGTCAACGAAGGATGTTGCTTCAAGCTTGGGTCCCTTCGAGACTGTTCGAGTTCGTTAATGGGTCGCTGCTGCTTTAGTTTGGCTTGAATAGGTCATGTGCTCGCATCCCACTGAATGTATCTTGATGGGATGAACATTTTACCTAATCATCTTTTCGACTCTCCGTCTCTATCATCTTCACTGTCAACAATGTCCCGCTTCTTCAGGCAAGCTGGCGATTCCGACTCCTCCGACTCCGAGTCAGAGGATGAGCTCATGTCCTCTGGGGATGAGGCAACAGCTCCCAAGGCAGCAGCTCCAAAAACCGGAGGCTCTCGTTTCCTACGCACTGCTTCAGATTCTTCCTCATCTTCATCTTCGGAGAGCGATGAATCAGACTCAGACGACGATCGGCCCAAGACTGAGGTGAAAAAGGGCAAATTTTTGACTAGTGGTGGCGGTAGCGACTCTTCCGATGAGAGTGATGAAGAAGGGCCGAAAGTCAAGATTAAGAGCGCAACCGAAAAGCGTCTTGACGAGATGGAGGCTACTGGCAAAACCATCGACAACGCGCTCAAGATCAATGACTGGGTTGCCATCTCCAATGGTATGTTGCGCATGATTTCTGTCTCCGCGCGCTCTCACGCTCCTCATTGTCTAGAATTCGATAAACTGGCTCGAATGATTCAACGTCAGCAAAACATCTCTGAATCCATATCGCCATTCTACATCCGCACATTGGTTAGCCTCGAATCCTCCTCTAATAGCACGATTGCCAAGGAGAAGAAAGCGGACAAAAAAATGAATGCTACGAACGCGAAAGCTTTAACCGCCATGAAGCAGAAGATCAAGAAAGCATCGAAAGAACATGAAACTCAGATCAAGAAGTTCCAGGAGGTATGTATCTATCGCTGTAAAGCCGCGTTTCCTTTGTCATTCCAACCTTGACTGCAGGACCCTGATCAATTTGAGCGGGACTTTGCCGCTCAAAATTCGACCGAACCGGTTGTGGCAAAGGCGAAGGCCACGAAGACAGGCGCGACGGACGCTGCCGCTGAAGACTTCACCACTGTTGGACGAGGAGGGAAGGCAATGCAGTTCTCCTCAGAAGGTATCTTCAAGAATCTGCAGGCAATACAGGAAGCTCGAGGCAAAAAGGTACGCGGCTCGAGCGCTTTCCACGGATCGGGACCTCACTATCCTAATCGTGTAGAACACCGATCGTGCGGAACAGATACGCATTCTGGAGAAGCTCCTCGAAGTTGCTGCTACCTCGTACCAGCGAATCCGAGTTTTGCTTGCCTTGGTATCCTCCCGATTCGACTACAACTCCTCCGTGGCGACTCATATGCCGATCGAGTTATGGTTGGCTGCCCAGCGGGAAGTCGATCAGCTGGTTTCCATCGTGGCGGCCGACACAGCGTACTCCGTCCAAGAAACCACGGAAGACTACAACGAATCGGAAGAACGCGAACCCAACACTGAGAATGGAGGCGTCGTTCGCATCAGAGGCAGCATCATCAGCTTCATAGATCGCCTAGACGATGAGTTCACCAAGAGCTTGCAGCACATTGACCCCCACGGTACCGAGTACGTGGATCGCCTCAAGGACGAAAAGGTGCTCTACCAAACCATCTGTCGGGCCCAAGCCTTCTATGAGAAGACCAAACAAGATGAGCCTCTGGGCAGGGTCATCATGCGACGGTTGGATCACATCTACTCGAAGGTGGGTCAGCCCATTTTTACAGCTTCCTTATTATACTAACACTGTTGCAGCCGGATCCCGTTGTTCATGCTCTGGAGGCGGAAGTCATAGCTTCTACTATACAACCCAACATGGTCCTCACTACCCAACGCACCACCTCATCTCTCATACACGCTTTGTGTGTTTTCTTGTACAACTGCGGGAATTCGCTTCTGCGCACTCGTGCCATGCTCAGCCACATTTACCACCACGCACTTGACAACGACTTCCACAGCGCCCGTGATATGTTGCTCATGTCTCATCTCCAGGAGTCCATTCACACTGCGGATGTGGCGACTCAGATCCTCTACAACCGAACTATAGTTCAACTTGGGCTTTCCGCGTTCCGTTGTGGTCTTATCAAAGAATGCCAAACAATGCTGCAGGACATTTTCACCACTCAGCGCGTCAAGGAACTACTCGCCCAGGGAACCCACCAGCAGCGTTACCAGACACTCACTCCTGAACAAGAAAGGGCCGAGAAGCAGCGACAACTCCCATTCCATATGCACATCAACACCGAGCTCCTGGAGGCTGCGTTCCTTGTTTCCAGTATGCTCGTGGAGATTCCGCTGCTTGCCAGCATCGACTCCGAGGAACAGAAGCGCAAAGCCATTTCCAAACCGTTCCGTCGGCTCCTTGACTTCGCCGATCGCCAAGTATTTACCGGTCCTCCCGAGAGCACGAGAGACCACATTATGCAGGCTAGCAAGGCTTTGCAAGACGGCCAATGGCAGTCTTGCCGTGATCTAATCCAAAGCATCAAGATATGGTCTCTGATGCCTGAATCGGGTGCCGTCAAAGATATGCTAGCCAAGTACGTTCTTGTCCTTGACGTTCGCCCACCCCGCTCATTGTGTGTACCAGGCGAATTCAGGAGCAAGGGTTGCGCACCTATCTCTTTACATATGCGCCCCACTACAGCACCCTTTCTCTGGTCTCGCTCTCGAAGACCTTCTCCTTGCCTCTCCGCACAGTGACCTCGTTTGTGTCGAAGATGATCTGGAATGAGGAGCTTTCGGCTTCTTTGGACCAATCTGCAGGCGTGGTTATATTCCATCGTCTGGAATTGACCCGCACCCAGCAGCTAGCTCAGAGCCTTGCGGAGAAAGTCTCTTTGATGGTTGAGCAGAACGAGAAAGGACTCGATGCCAAGTTTGGAAGCACGGCGGGATGGAACGATCGAGGAGACGCTCATAAAGGCGAGAAGCGTGAGCAGGCTCAGGAAAGAAGGGGCAGAGGTGACAGGACCAGAGGGGCCTCCAGAGGTGTGCATCTATCTATCTGTACTCATCTTTCATCTCAGCCTTATATTATTTATCAGGTGGGAGAGGTAGGGGTGCCCGATTCGCTCAAGGCTTGGGCAATCAGATGGCAGGTCAGACGTCACAGCGCTCGAGGTAAAGATGTTGTGTCTGCTCGTCTTTGGGGAGCAATTATGGTTTACCGCGACGTCCTGGATGCAACTCCCGTCATCTTCCACTCCAGTGTATCCAATCAGCCTTTCCATTTCTTGGTCAAAACAAGTCCATCTTGCGCATTACTCGCCTGCATCTGAAGTTTGTGTGTAGTGAATAATGAATAGATGTATCTATCCCTCTAGCCGTGAAGAACATGGTCGCCAGACCGCTGTCGATTGCAGCTCAGGACCGCGTCGGACGCGTGCGCGTGACCATTGATAAGATTGTACCTCAGCAGGCCGTGACGTTTTGGGAGGTGGTTAGTCTCGACCTCAACCTTCCTTCAATACATGTCATATCTCTCGCAAGATCAAATACAGCAAGTTTCGTTCGATCTCTTTCCGCGATGCACAGTTCTTTTCTCACCTATCCGCTGCTCCTGTTTGGAACTCTCTGTGAATAGTTTCATAGGGATGGGTGAGCGTTTCTGCGCTCCTTTGCCCTCCTCCCTCCTTACAACGTTGCTTCCATCACAGCTTTCTCCTTATCGAGAACTTCATCTCAAAGGAAGAAGCTGGCGCTCTGCTAAATCGATCCCGCCAATTACTCGACAATTTTGATATCGAGGAGCACCCGAAAGTCCGTCAGGGACGTTACTCACGTACTCGGTACACTGTGCTCACAGCACTTGTCAGACCAAGTTCACTACCACGGACGACGACCATGTTGGAGATGATTATTTCCTTACATCTGGAGATAAAATGTGCGCTCGAACCTTCAGTATGTACGCTTCTCAACTGAAAGTGCTCTGCCTTCAGTCGTTACTTCCTGGAAGAAGACGCCGTCGATGAAAACGGGCAGCTGAATCGACCGAAACAGAGCGCTGTCAATAAGATTGGCCATGGTGAGAAAACTCCACTCGTCAGCTTCGCCAATCAATAACAGCAATGAGCCAGCTCTGCATGAGCTCGATCCTTCATTCCGTAGGGTCACTCTTGAGAATGATCGTCTGAGGCAGCTCGTTAGGGACCTCAAGTTTCACCGCGATCCAGTAGGTAAGTGTGTCCTTCTGTCTTTGTTTCATCTGCGATAGAAACGAGTATGCACTGAGCCACCTTGCCTGTCCTGTAGCCCTTCAGTCAATGGTGATCACGAAACAGCCGGAGATTGGAGGAGCGGGTAAGTCTTTGAAGTGCAATCCTGACGCTTCGCGCAACCAACTTATTGTCACTAAATTATCTGTGTAGTTGGGGAGCACAATGACTCGTGAGTTTCCCCCAACTCACCTTATGCGGATCTGAGCCACAACCACCCGCGTTCTCCGAATAGCACGTTCTTGGTATGTGATCTATGCGCCTCTTAGTCCATCCAAACTTTACTGAGGAATGTCCTCAGTACACGGACCCACCCTCCGCCCTAGGATTCTGGATCGCCCTTCAAGAATGCACAGCAACGAACGGGGCGCTTTCCTTTCTGCCAGGTTCTCATTTGACTGCGCCCATCACCAAACGATTCGTGCGGTTACCTGGAGGAGGTACAGGTTTTGAACCATTGCCAGTCAGCGGCGATGCTTCCCCGCCCGTCGGCAATTTCGTGCTTCAGACCTGTCAGCCTGGTACGCCATTTTCACGCATCTCCGACACGTACAGATCGCTGACCAAACAATGTCACAGGCGACTTGGTGCTCATCCATGGTTCCGTACTTCACAAATCGGAGCGTAACACAAGTGAAAAGACGCGGTTTGCGTACACATTCCATATGATAGAGTCTTCGCCTCACGCTCGTTACGATGACAAGAATTGGTTGCAGCCCACTGACGAGATGCCCTTTTCCAAAGTGTTACCACATTAGCTATTGACGAACCTGTACATCCAACGTGTAAAATACGAAAAACCTAACATGCACTAGTCGTTCAAATGAAGTCTAGCCTGAGTCTGCTCTTCAGTACATCTGGGCGCAGCAGCGAGATCTCGTCAATGAGAGCAGGTAAGAAAGAGCCGGGTCCTGCAACATCTGCTCTAGCTGCAGCCAGCTCTCCTGCTACGTTCAATGACGTTATCCTACGGGACGATCCGTCAATCCACATGGACGCAGACACAGGAACAAGAATACGCACGCAGCCACGGTCGCCAACAGCATATCACCACAGACTGGCCGCCCGGGCACAGGGCCAGGGTCTGTGGACGCGGCAGCACAGAAAGCGGCTATAGAAGACCCTCCTATACATCCAGAGCCAGTGATCTCGCCCAGCAAAGGGTGTCCGTTGGACAGCTCGACAACGACATCACCATCAGATACGTAGTCCTTTGGGCCAGTGAGGGCGATAACACATCCTGGTGGGTCTGGCGTTAGGAAAAGAAAGAGGTCGAACATCGTGAACAGCTGCCCACTCTCTTTTCGAGCCAAGGACCGCACGAAAGAAGCCGGATCTTTGAATCCTGCACCAAAGCTATCAACTCCTCGAGACTTTGCCTATCAGGGATGTATATGAGAAGGCAGCCCATTTTCTGCGGTCAGTCAAGACATTCCTCATCAGATCCTGCAAGTACCGCGAGCTCGCCCGCGTTTCCTTTGATCACTGTCGGAGCCCAGGCGTTGAGAAGGTCTGCCGGTGATGAGAGAGTCACTGCGAAAAGGTTGAGAGTTTCAGCTGACCGTTCATAACGCCTTTTCTGTACTGCGATGCTCCTACCCCGACGGGATCGAAAACAACCGGCTGTGTAGTTTTAGTGGTTGGCCTTCGCTCTGCGATCGACTTTCAGGAGTGGCACCTTGTATGTAGCATTGTATCGACGTCCTGGGAAGAGGCGTCAAATGCGAAGTGTTTGCAAGTGCATGTGAGAACCAACCCGCAATCAACATGCCTTCCGTTTGTCTTAGCGTGCCGATATTTACCAAGAGGGAGTCGCACACGTTTGCGAGGTCCGGCATCTCTTCAGGAGCTGTGGCCATTATAGGACTTGCTCCCCAAGCAAGAGTAACGTTGGCCGACTGTGTTGCGGCTACAACGTTAGTGATCTGGACGCCAGGGGTCAAAATCGGCGATAACAGTGGAGATGCTGAGAAGGGCAGGTTACCTGGTGCACAAGAGGCTTGCGCGATCGAACAGTCTCTAGAAGAGATGCTATCTGATCGATGAGTAGCGTCTTACGCGTATCTGTTGGTGGACGGTTCTCTAATGCAAGCCCACATCGTGAAGAAGTCCCTTCACGAAAGGCACGCAAGACCTGCATTAGTCGTCCGGCCGCTTCCTCTGGACGATCTGAAGCAACAATATCGGATACAACAGCGACCCCGTCCAAAGCTCTACAAGAAGTAGACACCGCCCCATGAAGCACTCGAAGTACAGTGGTTGAATTTATGCCACCTATATAACAAATAAAAGAGCGTCAACAGGTGCTACAGATCAGTGAGAGGGATCGTCTTACCAATAGCCACAGCTTTGACATTAGAGCCGTCCAACTGTGAAAGAATTGCGCCCACTCCGCGCACAGTCACAATTGGTTGGGTTAGCTCCTTGGTCGCTGTGGGATATATTGCTCCGATTCCGATGTAATCGGCGCCAGACTCAACCTATGGATGTGTTCAAGCTGATCAGCCATACATGTATACAGCGGTATACGGCGCGGAGGGTAGACGAACAGCTTGCCTCGCCTGTTCCACATTATTGCAGGAGACTCCAATGATGCTGCCCGGTGGCAAGATAGAGCGTACGATCTGGATAGGCATGTCTTCCTGTCCGACATGGACACCATCAGCCTCGATTGCAAGGGCAATATCGACCCTGTCGTTAACGATGAGAGGAACACCGTAGCGGGCGCATAGATCTTTACTCTTTCGAGCAATATCAAGGAACTGACCAGGTTAGGGAGATGAGCGGGCGCCAGATTCACAGTGCTCAAGTCGATGCGCACCTCTTTGGTTCCTGCGTCCTTTTCTCTTACTTGAACCAGAGTGACACCTCCTTGTAGAGACTACCAATGACTATTATCACAAGGATGCTTTTGGGGCCAGACAACAGAAACGCACTGCTTCAAGAGACTCCAAATAATCCTTTGCAAGGATGATAGTAAATAGCCTTTTTACATTAATCGTCTGCGAGCATGAGAATTGCCTACTTGTCCTGGGGGAAGAAGAGCCCTGGAGGTTACCAGATAAAGCGAGTAATCGACGGTACGTGTTGGCATACTTGCAGTAAGAGGAGGTGGGACAGAGATTATACTTATCGTTGTTCAAGAGCTCGAGGTTATCCGCTGCGGACCGGTGGTGGCTCACCTAGAGGCGGCTGTCGCGCGTTGTCCACGTCCGCGGTGGCTGAGCGCTCACCTTTCAGCATGCCAGCACTGGGGCGCTTGAACGTACATATTTACTGACCGACAGAAAGAGAGGTCTGCGCCTGTGCTGCTTGTACATGAGGGGTTGGGATACACGACCCGCGGAGTCATTATTCGCCGACTGTTCTTCAAATGAACTCCTGAATCAGATCCGAGTCTCTTGATTCGACTCTTTTGGCCGTGGGTCCTCCCCTCGAATCCACAAAAGGCGACGTATAGGCTGCAAAGCTAATATCGCGTACGCGCATCCCTATCGTATTCCTCAGGCTCTCGTGACCGCGAGCCCTGTATCAACACGTCGCCACTCAGGCTGCCTCGCCTTTACTTAGTGCTTGTTGCCAGTTGGCTGCCAGCTGCAGCGTTTGTGCGGCTGCCAGCGGTACTGTTCCGCTGGCGGACAGATCACGTGTACACATCTGGATTTGATCGCCACGTCGGCTCTCCCAAGTTTTGGACATTTCAGCTTCATCACTCCTTCTCTCCTCCATCCACCATGAGCGGTTGTAAGTCTCTTATTAGTTTTTGCCAGTTGCACGACCGCTCATTTTCCATCTAGTCCGGTTTTTGAATCTCGTTCGGCCATTCCTTCCCATCCTCCCAGAGGTTTCTTCCCCAGACAGAAAAGTAATTGTCTCTAGCCAGACACGTCACATCCGCTCACCCTGTTGTTAACAAAGTCCCTTTTCCAACTTAGGTACCATTCAACCAGAAGGTGCTATGGACCGCTGTTACCCTTCTCATCTTCTTGGTCTGCTCGCAAGTGCCGTTGTACGGCATCATGTCATCCGACTCGTCCGATCCTCTCTACTGGATGCGAGCAATCCTCGCTTCTAACAGGGGAACCCTCATGGAACTCGGTATCACCCCAATCCTTACCTCAGGAATGATCATGCAGCTACTGGCCGGTGCCAACCTCGTTGAAGTTGATTTCGCGCTGAAGGAGGACAGAGCCCTTTTCAGCAGTGCCCAGAAGCGTGCGTTTGCTATATCTCTCACCAATGAAAGTAGCTGACAGCTTGTATCTGTATCACAGTGTTCGCCCTTATCATTGCATTTGGACAGGCTACCGTGTACGTGCTTACCGGCCTTTACGGACAGCCCTCCGACCTCGGCGCCGGAGTCTGCCTCCTTCTCATCATCCAACTGGTTGCGGCGGCTCTCATCGTCATTCTTCTTGATGAGCTCCTGCAGAAAGGATACGGTCTCGGCTCTGGTATTTCCCTATTCATTGCGACGAACATCTGCGAGTCCATCGTCTGGAAAGCTTTCTCTCCCACCACTATTAACACCGGCCGTGGTCCCGAGTTCGAAGGCGCCATCGTATCCCTTTTCCACCTTTTGTTCACTTGGAACGACAAGGGCCGCGCCCTTAGGGAGGCTTTCTGGAGGGACAGGTTGCCAAACGTCATGAACCTGATCGCCACCGTCGTCGTATTTGCCGCTGTCATCTATCTGCAGGGTTTCCGTATCGAGATCCCGGTCAAGTCTAACAGATTCCGTGGACAACGTGGCTCTTACCCCGTCAAGCTGTTCTACACCTCCAACATGCCCATCATGCTCGAATCAGCCTTGACCTCCAACGTCTTCATCATCTCGCAGATGTTGGCCACCAGGTTCCCTAGCAACATTCTGGTCCGCCTACTGGGAGTATGGGAGGTAAATAACATCTCTCCAGAATGGAGACGTCTATTCTCATGCTTGCTCTTCATTTCCAGCCACTCGAGGACTCTGCCCAGTTGAGGGCCGTCTCTGGAGTCGCTTATTACATGTCTCCTCCTCACACCATAAAAGAGGCCGTCTTGGACCCTATTCACACTGCTATCTACATCATCTTCATGGTTTCTGCCTGCGCACTTTTCTCCAAGACTTGGATTGAGGTGTCCGGCTCCAGCCCAAGGGACGTTGCCAAGCAATTGAAAGATCAACAAATGGTTCGTCTCTTGAGCCGCCTGCACTGTACCTCTTGATTTAACTTACCAAATGTAATATGCAGGTTATGGCCGGGCACAGAGAAGGCTCGATGTACAAAGAACTCAAGCGCGTCATCCCTACTGCCGCTGCGTTCGGCGGTGCCATTCTTGGTCTGCTGTCAGTTGCGGCCGACCTCATGGGTGCTATCGGAAGCGGCACTGGTATCCTCATGGCTGTTACCATTATCTACGGATGTAAGTCCAAGTCCTCGTGTTCTCGTTCAGCACATACTGATTCCTGTCCGCTCAGACTGGGAGATCGGCATGAAGGAATCAGGTCCGGACCTGGGTAACCTCGGGGACCTCATGTAAACGGGGCAGAATAACACCACGCGTACATCCGTATCTTGTACACACTCATTACCCACCTCTTGTTAATAACCTGTTATCTATCCCCCAAATGCAAGCTTCGGAGATTATCCGCAGTTGTGTTGTCCCCTGCCCTGGCCCTAGAACGATTGGGTCCTCTCCCAACAGAGGTGTCGCACTGCGAATCCTCGTGTCTTTCCAGCCGCGTTCTAGTTGAAATCGCATGCTGCAGACTGCTCACTTGGGCTCTCTCCGGGTACAGTCGGACCCCCAACAACCCATACCCCCCCGTGGACCATCTGGACCCATGGGTTGTGAGAGGTTATGGGTTATGGGTTGTTGCAGGTCCGACTGTAGCAGTGTCATGCCACCACTGCATGTCGCTGTATCATGCGTTGACGCAAGTCCACCTCACCTCCTCTGAGCTAGTTAAGTAATCATCTACCATGAGCACATGCGCCATCTCGACCCCTGTACCAGAATTTAACATCGTAAGGCCTCGTACCGCTCTTCCCGATAGTGAATGTTCGCAGTAACAGCGGCGAGCTTCCAGGACTCAGGAGCGCGAGCCAATCTTCACTTTTGAAGTCGATATTAAGATGTAAATGATACTGGTACGAACTAGTAGTCGAGAGTATTAGTAACTAGCGGGGCTCTGGATACTAGCTCTTGAAACCGGCGATCAGGAATTGACTTTTGCCAGCAACATGCTGGCAGCCTTCTGCTTGACCAGTTCATGATCCAGTCGCATCTTGTCGACTTGAGCATGGAGCGTTTTGAGTACCTGACCCAGGTGTTTCCGTGGGTCACTGTTGGGGGGCGTCTCCAAATTTTGGATAATACTTTGGAGAACGCGCTCGAGTTCGTCCTCAGGAAGCATGGCAGGAAGGAACTCCTCCAGGATGCTCACTTCTGCCTCTTCTTTCGCGGCCAAGTCCGCGCGAGAAGCGGCGGTGAAACGCCTCGCAGCGTCAGCCTAAAGTGCAATGATCAACACCTGCAACCTGCGCAGGAAGGGACCAGTGGAACGTACTCTTCTGTCTACAGCCTTGCGCAATATTTGCTGGATTGACTTTCCATCGACTAGAGTATCGTTGCTGTTCTTGTCAGCAGAGTAAACATCAGAAAGGACGGACTGTAACGGAAGTACGGTGGTCAATAGAAGTGACAGGAGACTGAGGCGGGTACGAACGCGTAGGGTAACTGAGGCTATGGTGTTCTTTTGCTGCGAGAAAGACGAGTGGTCAGAGCTTCGTCTCCAATACGTATGCTTGACTCAATGAGTGTCTAGGCTTACCTTCATTGATGTTTTGAGCGCGGTAAGCAATGTCTGGCGCAAGTCTAATCAAGTTGACGTGCGTGAACTGGTGCTAGAGCAGAGGGATGTTCACCTTCTGTTGACCCGTTGGAAGTGGCAAAAAACCTCCTGTATGTGAGGCAGTAGCTGTTGCGGGCAGCAGGCCGCGCGAGCGAGGAGCAGACGTAACGCAAGGGCATCTTAGGACCGATTTTGGAACTCAAGCTGAAGGGAGGTGGTGGAGGGAAATGCAAAGGGTCACGAGGGCGCGGCTTTCCGTTTCAACTAGAACTTTCTCCAGAAATACATCACCCACCGAAGGTTAACGCGCTAGGGTTGCACATCCAGCTCACATCGCCTAAGTACTGCAGCTTCCAGTCTCGCTGAACGCATCCGCATCGGATCGCATAGGCAAAAGTTTGATCTATCACCCAAGGTTGTCTGCCAGCTTCGTAACAGATCTACTTTCGGTTGCTCAACCTCAACTTCTCTCAGCTCCGTGGGGAACTACACCGCATCGTTCGAAGCGCGCCGGTTCACTTATGGCCTGCCCTCTACCCCCGTCTGGCCTGTACATCGAGTCTGTCAAAGAGTCAGCTGCTGCTATCCGACGCGCATCAGGCATCGAAGTGTGCTTCTCCATTGCCGCCGTTCTCCACTATTGCTGACGATCACCCTAAGATAGGTCCAGCTTCCATCCATCGCCTACTACACTCCGAGGCTTTCACCTCGTCCTTTCAAAGAGTGTCACAGAAAAATGGCCTCGCGCTTCCCCTCAAGTTTCCGTCTGTTCTCGCAGAATTGAACTGTATTGCCATCCTATCTCTTCTCAACTTTGGTTCCGGATATCGCGTTCCGTTGCACCAGGAGACGGGTCGTGGAGCCTGGGACAACATGCGCGCCCTTGTCATGTCGATGTATATCTCCTCTTCAGGCGAAGAAGACTACATGTCTGCGAAAGGCATGCAGTCAATCGACGCCTCAACCATCGCCCAACTAATGCAAATCAACATTCACGTTGAGAAACCACACGAGCAAAACTCGTTCATCACCGTCGGGACTCTGGGGGGCCCGCTGTATGATCTCACTATGCTAATCAAAACGACGCTGAATGATACTGGGCGGGTGTTGGTTCAAGGAGGCTATCCTGATCTAGGAAGTTTCGTAGCCGAGGCGTTACAAGAAGGGGCTAAGTTCAAGGCCAAATCACCAACGGCCCAGGCGAACGTAGTACTGGAAAGAGTGAGTACCTGCCTTCGTGTCCTTTGCAAACACGAGTACTCACCGTTTGCTTGCCAATCTGCAGCTTGTCAAGGCGTTCCCAGCATTCCAGGATATGAGCCGCATAGATGAGCAACGTTCGTGTCAAACCCGAAGCTTCTCATACTAGCCGTGGACTGATTGCACCCAGCTTTATATTGCTTTAAAAAGGCTCTGTTTCTTCTAGCTGCGATCCACATCCGCTTCTCTCATCTAGAGCCTGCGCCCTTTGATGCTCCCGACATCAACTCCCTGCCTGTGTTCAGCGACAACGTGCTTCCTTCCTTGCTCATACATCTTGGCGTGCTCGATGTGACGTCTTGTCCCTCCGTGCGCCAAGAAATAAACGACATGAGTAAGGAAGGTGATTTATCCTCTCTCCTTGGATCTCCTTCCACTACTCCATCCTCGCAAGAAGACCAAATTAGGTCCAAGACAGCCCCGCGGGATGGAGTTCTGCTCAAGAAGGAGCAAGCATACTTGCTTCGTGCTGCTGCTATTGATGCTTGCGAGATGATTGTAGCAGAGGCGCGGAGCATGGACTTTCCTTCGCAACTTCAATGGATCAAAACCATCACCTTGCCTCAAGTTGACCTATGGCTGTGGGCAGTGGCGAAAGACCGCGCTGACTACCGTGCCCTATCGCGATTTGTCGAGAGAGACACCGCTTTCTTCTGAGAGGCCGAGGCGCGTCCATTGGCCAGAGAGGTGAGTACGTACGACTACATGATGGCCGCTGGCATTAACGACGACACCATCTAGCCTAGGCACATCTTCGCGCCTAGGAGTTCTTGTAGCGATGGTAGCAGCAATACTACTGGTTGCCAGTCGATATCACTACTTCAGCGAGGACCCGGAATAAAGTAGACACATGTACTGTACATAGGCCAATGGGAGTCCGTGTTGAGTCTGCAGCTGTGTGCATCGCCGTCGAGATTCATCTGATGAGTTGTCTGGGCGATATGAGATCTTTCTGTTTTCTAACATTTGTAAGAGATTCCAGGGTTGTTGGAGTGAAGATGCACACTTGTCCAAGATAGAGCATGAATGATACGCATAAAATGACTGCGCTGAGTTACAAGCGTCGATCGCGTTCTACTCCCACTGTTTGATTCCTTGCAGCGATGCCTGCTCTTGCTTCTCCAGACAACGATACGTTCTCGACTCCACCCACAACGCCGGGGATCGCCTCTCTCGACGCAAGATCCTTTGTCGCCCCCTTAACTCGCCGCGCTAGTAGGCCATCGGTTCTTCAGATCAATCGCACTACAGCTACCGCGTCCAACAACGTTGAAATTGAAGCAGCTTCCCCAGAAGTCAGCAGGCACAACGGCGGGACTGCTTCCTCTCCATTCCACTCACTCCCCAAAGTTCATTTATATGATGACCCGCCATCTAATGAAGACCGGAGACGCAGCCCTCACATCGAGAGACCTATGAACTCTCCCTGCTTTGTTCATTCCCATCTGGACCAAGGCGCATCCTTAACCGATTGGTTGCGCAACAAGCAGCCAGATAATCCCCAACTCGGCGTTTCCAAATCCCTTCTCACACCTCAATCCAACGTGAATGCCAGTCACATTCACGAAGAAGAAGATGTTATCGGGGGCAGCCTTACCGAACAGCTCGCTGAAACAGCTGTGAGCGTGCGAGAGATGAGCAAGCAGCTCGGTACGTGCTTCTCATTCTCTCGCCTCTCGACGAACCGTCATTCATCGGAACACAAATAAGGCAGAGCCAGGGTGGTTGCAAATATCCAGAACGTGCTTATAGTAACGAAGGCCCGGGATAACAGACTCATCAAACTAACCCGTCAACTTGCTCTCTACCTGATGCTGAAAGACCGTCCAGGGCATAGTCGAGGGCTTACTGTGTACGCTCGGTGGCATTTTCTGTTGATATAAAACTCACGCCCTCCCTCCATTTCAGTTACGTCGATAACCAGCTTCGGAGATCAAAGCGATTCGATGCCCAAGGAATAGCGGAAGAGTACCCACAACTGGTAGTTCCTTTTCCCCGACGACGGTCCTCAAGTAGCAACTCCTTGTCTTCCTTGTCGTCCAGCAGCAGGGCGAACAACGAAGAGTTCTCGGCTGGCGAGGGAGGTCAGCTGCGTTACTGGACGAGCGACATGTGCCGTCAAAGCCCGCACCTTTTTGACTTTGTGGTTACTGTGCGTTGTACCCTACAGATCCTGAGATTAGCTTCTTATGAGAACGTACCTCGCAGCTCGGAGGGGACGGAACAGTGCTCTTCACGTCATGGCTGTTCCAGCGCATCGTACCTCCGGTTATGCCATTTGCCCTCGGCTCTTTAGGTTTCCTCACCAACTTCGACTTTGGTGATCATGAAGCGGTTCTGGACTCTGCCATCGACTCTGGCATTCGGGTCAACTTGCGCATGCGCTTCACTTGCACGGTGTATCGAGCGGTCACTCATACCAAAAGTGGTCAACGTAAAGCCGTGAAAAAGGGCGAAACAGGCGAAATCATGATGAAGGACGTTGAGAAGGGTGGATGGGAAGCACTGGAGGGCGGTTGGTCCGGAACAACGACGGAGGGGCACAAACCAGCGAAAGACAAGGAGATTATGTGCTTCACCACACGACCTGTCGAGACTTTCGAGGTTATCAATGATCTAGTCGTCGACAGGGGCCCAAGTCCGTACGTAAGCCTTTTGGAACTTTTTGGTGAGCGTCGTCTTTTGGGCTCTCATCTACGCACGCTCATCTCACCTAACTCACCGCTCGGGAAGGCGATGAACACCATATGACCACCGTCCAAGCGGACGGACTCACAGTCTCCACCCCGACCGGCTCAACGGCGTATTCTGTACGTGACATTCTGCTCGCCTGCCGCACATCCTGTTTGACGCTAACTATCCTACTCGCAGCTTTCTGCTGGAGGGTCCTTGGTCCATCCCGAAATACCCGCTATCCTGATCACACCCATATGTCCGCATACTCTATCCTTCCGTCCTATGCTTCTTCCCG
This sequence comes from Pterulicium gracile, assembly GCA_004369125.1. Taxonomy (NCBI): domain Eukaryota; kingdom Fungi; phylum Basidiomycota; class Agaricomycetes; order Agaricales; family Pterulaceae; genus Pterulicium; species Pterulicium gracile. The sequence continues at coordinate 1,372,499 of ML178818.1, read as the reverse complement.
ACACCATGGAGTTGAGGATCTGTGTCCCCTTCAACTCTCGCAGCACCGCCTGGGCATCATTCGATGGGCGAGGTCGTGTGGAACTCAAACGTGAGTCTAGGATCGTAATGGCACATTATTCTGCAACGACTGACCCCCTTTTGTTAGAGGGAGATCACATCAAAGTCACTGCATCCAGATATCCATTCCCTACTATCTGCGCTGATAAACAGTCAACCGATTGGTTCCACTCTATATCTCGTACGCTCAAGTGGAATGAGCGAGAGCGCCAAAAGTCTTTCGTCGTTGTCGAAGAAGGTCCAGAGAAAGAGGGTTCCCGGAAGCAAGAAAGCCCGTCCTCCAGCTCTGACACAGAACTAGATGAAGAGGATGAGGTGTCTGAAGAAGAGGAAGATAAATTCGACATCACTGATTCTTCCCCTGAAGCCGATGCACTTTTGGCCGCCCAGCAAGCGAACAGAAGGCGGTCGAAATCTCGCTCTCGTTCACGAACCCGGCTTCCGCAGCCAGCATCCGGCATCAGCACCCCAGGGCGATACGCGGGTCCTCATTCACACCCGCCTGGTTTGGTTCGGGATAGGCATGTCAATTTCGGCGTCGACGACCATGGTTATCTGGGTGCCCCAAGCAACGCGGACGTGGCTAGTTCAAGCGCCAGTTCTCTTAACAGTCGGGTCCAGGGGAACAGGCGTCGCAGTCCGCAGCCGCGAGATGCCGACTTCGATAGTGCGCGAACACCTACGGTGGCCCACTTGCGACCTAGAGCACCCCACCACTTGCCGAGCGATGTGTACTCTCCCAGAGCCTTTGCTGCGTGGGGACACGATGAAAGTGCTAGCGACAGTGATGCTTGAGGTTTCGAGCAGCAGATGCTTTGACACAGTCCGTTCTAAGACTGCACTCGCGTACGTGCACATGTCCATGTAACGATATATATGATAGATCAGGACCTGTAAATACACAATGTCCGAAAGAGGCCAATGTAAACGTGTACTTATGAACAACAATAATAACTTGAGCAAGGAAGCCAAGCTTCACGACAAATTGGAACTACAGTATTGTAGGTTGGTGATTCTCCAAAGTTCGCACACTCACACGGCCATGTGACCATTTGCTTCTTCGCGTGTTCCCCAAACCTCTGTTCCCCGCTCACACCTCGTCGGGTGGTTGGAGACCGAATCTCTATACCATACCCAAATGCACAATCCTAACTCCTCCCACTCAGTGCTTCTTACTGAATCTCGCGTCACCCGCTTACTACGCCCTCTCATAAACAAATGCGTTACCCTCGCTTCTCTGCATCAAGTTGGCCTCTCGAATGAACGTCATTGCGTAACCTATGGTTCTCGAAGCAACAAGATTAGCTCTTCTTCAGCAGATGTGTCTTCTTCACAGGTAGCAACATCACATCATTCGTCGCCGGTGTTCCTCCGACAGGCGGTAGCAACACTCGATGCATTTCGCCATGTCGTACAATCAGCACAAACTGCGGTGGAACCGAAAACGACGTCTTTATCTCGCGTTCCATCGCTGACAACTATCTGTGGCTTTCAAATAGGAAGCAGCATGGTAGACTATGTTGGCCTCAGCCAGGACTTCGACGAGGTGCAGGAAGAGCAAAACTTCGTTAATGAAGTGTATGGTACCGTCCCAACAATGTATCGAGGGTTTGTTTTCGTCATTGTTAATCACCTTTGCGATGAATTAACAGCTCTTGTCGACTTAGATCCGTGGTGACTGCCAACGCGCTACGCATTGTTCTCGATCGGGGCCCCAAAGAAACAGCCTTCCTCTACGACGTTCTCAAAGTATGCCTCTCATACGGCATTACGCAGCTTTCCTGCTCTGCCTTGACCGCAGCTCTTTCACACGCGGTTCTTTCATTATCCGATCTCACCGCCATGAGCTCCTCTAGCGGTTTGAAAAGTATATGGTCGTTATGGAACTCTTACAGCGGTAACGCCCGAGAATTCGCTCAAGCACTAGTGGTGGTACTAGACGCTTCTGCCGAGCGTTCTGTGTGGTGGAGTCGCCCTGTATGGAAGGTGTCGCAGGAATTATACGCAAAAGATTTCCCCGCTTTTGCTCAGCTGGGGATTGGTGCGATGTCGGGGTATCGGACTCTTCCACCAGCTGAGCAGCGGAAAGTCAGGGACCTCTCTGATCGATGGGCGCAACTTTGCCTGAAGCACCTCGTTTCCCCTTGCGAACCCCCCTGCGCTGAAGACTTGATAGCCGCCAGGGGATTTATAGCCTCCTGTTATCTCGAACAAGTTGCCATTGGTCGTCCCCCTCGCCCTATCAATTCCGAAGCCGAACCCCCTTCCAACAACCTCATTTCCCTCTCCATCCATGTGGCCAAGGACGATGACCGTACACACCGACACCCGGACTCACAGAGCGTTCTTGCATTCATGCGACAAATCAAAGTCACAACATCTTGTTGCCGCGACCTTGTTATTCTGCTCCTGCAGCCAGGTTCCCCAGATCTTGCCGTGACTAGACGTCGGGTCAACTCATACACCGCATTCCTTCGCAGGGAGCGCCTGTTCGAACTAGAGGCATCTCTGCTAGCTTGCACTCTTCACACCGTGGAGTCCCCTGCAGAAATCTCTCCCTCCATATCCATCGATCGCTTTCCCCAGGATTCGGAAGAACTGCATCAATGGCGGGAATCATTGATAAAGGGCGTGGAAAAGGCAGAGCGTCGATCTTTTGGAAACCGTGATGGAACCAAGCAACACCAGCAGCAGAGCTCTACTAAGCCGAAGAGATTTCGACGAGAGGATGCGCTCGACTGCTGGACTATGAAGACACCAACACCGAAAAAGCCTAGGATTATTCCTGGGAAGGACAGTTTTGGGCTAGGGCTCAGGGCGCGAACGCTCAGCTCACGCTGTCACCAATCAGGGTCGCCGTTGGTGAAGAAGCGTCGAAGCATGGGACCTAGGAACTTTGGAACTCTTTTGGGTGACACGTTGTCGAATAGGGCAAAGCTGCACTCATCTCCGCAGATAAGGCGCGGAGGGTTCAGTGCTTCAACTTCGACTAGCGACCTACGGAGCTCTCTAAAACGTCACAGCGTTGGTGCGATGCACACAACGGAGCCTCTCATCTCAGGGTCGGACGACGAGTTGGACCTCTTTGCGTACGGGCCAGCATCGTCGCCGACCTGTCTTCGACGTTGAGAGGGGGTTACACGCGGTATCATCGGTGAGGTTGGGATTCTTCGATTGGAGTGTACAATAGACGAGTTCGTAGGGAATTAACACAATGCATTGACGCGCAAGCGCGGGTAATGTCAGTCAGCGTTGATGAGTAACATCGTCTCCATTGTTGTGCAGCCAACTAAAGAATTGGAAAGGCTGGTGAGCAGGACGGGAACGATGGCTCGATGTGTATCCGGCCAGAGCCAAACATGCGATTTACTGTAGTCCTGAGCGACGATCGAGGCGACGGGTGGTTCTGAGGAAGGGACTTGCGACCGGCACCACTACCGCAGATTCTGTGGGCCAGGCATCTTCAATACTGAGTGTACGTTGTCAACCTCTCGTGCTACGCGTTGGGCGAGAGAAGAATCACCTAGCCAAACCCATGTCTAGCGGTCTTCGAGCCCGTCAAGTACTTGATTGATGTGTTCTTTGGCGTGGTCAAGTTGGTGGGTGGAGTTACTGGCTGCATTTGAATTGTGTAGACGTAAAGCGGATCTAGATTTCTGCTGGAACGCATAAGATGCTTTCAGGGAAGCATCAGCTGCTGAATTGGCCTCAGAACTACTAGTCTCTGCAACGGAGAATCTAGAGAGTGGTGAAGTCGACATGGTCCTGAGAATGGCGAGGTCCTGGAGGGTCTTCTCCCAAGGCAGGGGAGCGGAGTTATTGGCTGGCATGAGGTACTGCACTCTAGAGTTGCAGGGTAAAGGCTGCTCTGGAAGTGACAGATAAGTAGCAAGTACTTATCTGACCAGTACTCCCTAGTGCAACACATGGAGTCGGCAAACACTCACCTATTCGGTCTGATGGTGATTTCTGTAGGATGACGTAAGCTGCTCGCTCTCGTTTAATAAAGCGCTCGGTCAAAAGGCTTTTCAACCGCGCCTTCACCACCGCCCTAGGCTTTTCAACCGCCTTCATCTTCTCCTCTTCTTTCGCTTCTTCATCATTTAACGACTCACGACCCCTTACGATGTTTCCGTACCCTTTGGGTATCTTCCTCACAAGGATCCTCTCTCCTACAGCTGTCCTACTTGCTACAGCTTCCCTTACCATCTACCGCGCACCTGTTGCCCTTCCTCTTTCGGACCAAAACCCTATCACTTCAGTGGTCGTAGCCACTCGCCTTCCGCGCAGATCACTTATTCTCGCACTTCTCTCCCTCGCCGCCTTGACTTATCTCGTGGACGGCCTCGTGTTCACCATTTATACGGTCATCAATAAAGCATGGCCGACACGAACCGGTATCGAAGTCAATTCAATTTTGGGCCTCGTATCTTTTGCTGGCCTGGCAGCTCTAGGGGCATGGAAAGAAGTTACTCAGAGTCCCAAATTCTGGTTCGCCACTCGCCTGAAAATCGCCATTGCCGCCTCTCTCGTCCTTGACCTACTCATGGTCGTCGCGTCTATGTTTGTATTCAGGGATGGTAAGCATTGTTTTTCCATGCACGGGCATCACGCGACGATATCTACTAGCGTCTGATGTATTGTTTGTTATCTTGCAGAGCAGGACAAACCGCATATACCAGAACGGCCTTCACCTTGGATACCCATCGAGGCCTCAGTTCACTTTGTGATACCAGCTATCCGCGTATTGCTGCTTGCGCCGTTACTGTTTGCACTTGCATTCCCCCGTGTTGTCTACACTCCAGCCCAAATAGACGACGAAGAGGTGTCGATTGCGGCTCCAGTGCCCGTATCAGCCACGTCCCTGTTGTTGCCCACTTCCTCTCCGCAAACGTCCGCTGGATTATCTCCGTTCGCCCATTCGCAAAGCGATGCGACGAAGTATGGCACGTTCAGCAGCACTCGCTCAAGTGGTCTGTTAGGGCATTCCGCTCCGACTTCCCGAGCACCCACCCCTGCGCCATCTGCCAAGGTTAGTGTGAACCGCATTGGATGCGGCGCGATTCTGACTGACCCTGCTATCTGTCCACAGGCCGGCGAACAACGGCCCGAGTTGACCCCTGATCCGTCCTGGAGGGAGCTTGGAAAGCGAATTGGAAACATCTCGCCGTACCTTTGGCCGTCGAAGAGCAAAAAGTTGCAGATGCTCGCTGTAAGTGGTACTGATTACTATGCTTCCTACGCGTCCCCCTGATGAATTATTCACCTCCAGTTAATCTGCATTCTGATTGTCGTGGCCGGTCGTGCGGTCAACGCCGCGGTTCCATACATACTCGCAAGTGTCGTAGGGTCACTGGAAGATGGGACATACGACACGCTCTGGTTCTATCTGGGTGGATATGTTGTCCTTAGGTTTCTGCAAGGCAGCGGTGGCCTAGCAGCTCTCAGAGATGTGCGGCGTTTTTAACTGGAATTATTATGCAATCAACTAACTAACCTTTCCTTTTCTAGGTGCTGTGGACGCCTGTGATGCAGTACTCTGACTTGGGTATGAAATGTTCAGATGCCAAAACTTGATGATGGTCTAATTTCCCTACCAGAGATGTCCCAGCTCTCGTTCGACCACTTGCTGAACCTTTCGTTTGCGTTCCACACGCGCCGCAAGACTGGCGAAGTCTTGCGTATCCTTGATCGTGGCTCCGCCATTAACCGTATCCTAGAGGTGCGTGCGATGGGAAAGCATCATCTAGGCCGTTAATTGACATCCTCCCAGTTGTTGCTGTTCAATATCGTTCCAATTTTCGTCGATATCATTATCGCTCTTGTTATGTTCTCCATCAAGTTCGAATGGACGCTTACAGTTATTATCTTCTTCGTCATGGCATCCTATGGTACGTTCTTCGCACTCACCTCCTGAAATACCTCTCATGATCTCTACAGTGATCATTAGTGTTGTCTTGACCCGCTGGAGGACGAAGATCCGTCGCCAGATGAATGAACGCGATGTGGTAATGCGGATGCTTTTTATGTGTCTTCCTAGTGCTCACTGTTCTGTGTAGGTCACCCGCGGGATTCACACTGATGTGCTCCTGAACTACGAAACGGTCAAGTATTTCGGCGGTGAAGAGCATGAGGGTGAACGATACCGCAAAGCATTCCAAGATTACCAAGTCTTGGAGTACAGCGTTGTCCGTGAGTGTCGTCTTTAGGTCATCTTGTTTAGAGGCATGAACTGAGGAACGGCGGCAGAATCCCTCAACCTACTCAATCTTGCTCAGAACCTGATCATCGTAAGTTCTCATCTTGTGGTAGCAGTTGGCAGCTTGAATATTGACCGACACATCTAGACCGTCGGCCTTCTCCTGGGATCCATGATTGTTGCTTTCCGTGTGACCGAGGGACACTCTGGATCGCGGGACTTCGTTTACTTCATCACTTACCTCGCTCAGGTTGGTTCCTCAATGCCTTACTCTACTTCTCATCTCACCAACTCCATCATGAATGTAGCTGTACGGCCCATTGAACACTCTAGGCTCAACGTATAGATCTGTGAACCAGGCGTTGATTGACACGGAAAAACTCCTCGCGCTGCTCAATGAGCCCACCGATGTCAACGACGCACCCGGAGCCCCCGATCTGGTAATTGGAAATGGCGAGATCGAGTTCGGTATGATCCATGTTCTCTCCGTATGAACCGCAAGCACTGACCAAGCTCTTTAGAGAACGTCAACTTCTCTTATGACGGTCGAACCACCGCACTCGACAACGTATCCTTCAAAGTCCCCAAAGGCTCCTCTGTTGCACTTGTTGGAGAGTCCGGCTCCGGCAAAAGCACCATACTCAGGCTTCTATATCGCTTCTACGACCTGAAAGACGGAGAAGGACGCATTATGATCGATGGTCAAGACATCAGAAACGTTACCCAGGCTAGTCTCCGTAGAGCGATAGGCGTGATCCCCCAGGATTCCATTTTGTTCAATTCTAGTATCTCATACAACATCGGGTTCGTCTCTCTTCACATGGGTTGCTAGTAGTGCCGCGGTCGCTGACGCTGTTTCTAGATACGGGAAGTTTGGGTCTTCGTCTGATGAGATTGAGGCGGCTGCTCGTTCCGCCCAGATGCATGAACGTATCATGAGCTTCCCGGACGGTTACATGACCAAAGTCGGCGAGCGAGGTGTTCGTCTGAGTGGAGGCGAGAAACAGCGTACGTGATGTCGCTCGCTGGGCTCTCTTGGTACTGACGTTATGGTGCGCTTCAGGTGTATCTATCGCGAGAACGCTGCTGAAGAATCCCCCTATTCTGCTGTTGGACGAAGCCACTAGGTTGTACAATGACTTCCCGTGTGTGCGACAATTACTGATACTTTCTTCGCAGCGCACTCGATACATCCACCGAGAAGGACATTCAAAAGGCGCTTCAGGAACTCCAGGTCGGCCGTTCCTCACTTGCAATTGCCCATCGGCTATCCGTAAGTGGATCTATATTTTTCACACCATAGTGGACTCTGAGACTACGGTACTTCCAATAGACTATCGCAACTGCAGACACGTACGTTTTTCGACCTGCCAGTTGTGCTTTTGTCCTTTACTCATGGCTTCGAGCAGTATACTTGTCATGCGTGAAGGTCGTATTGTCGAGCAAGGCAAGCATGCGGACCTTATCGAGCGCGGGGGCGCTTTTGCCGCCATGCACCGTGATCAGTCTCTCACCCACGGCAGCGAGGGCACCGCAACCCCAGACCGCACTAGTCCACCCGAGCTCGCGCCTGAAACCGGGAACACAGACAACGAAGAGAAGAGCTCTGCTGCTGGAACTGAAGGACAGCCCTCGTATGCAGCTGTCGTAGCCGAAACTGCTAGCCCTGTGGTGGATACTAACCCCACTGCGATCGCATTCCCTTCGAGCAGTGAAGAACAACCAGCGGCGGCCGAGGACGACAAAGCGCCTGTGTCACCGCCCACCCCTGCTAAGGAGGAGGAGAAGCCGCTTCCATTCCCAGTCTCCACAGCTGAGGAGGACCAGGCACCCTTGGGCGCTCTTTCGTTCCCAACGTCCGGCGACGATCGATCTTCTGTTGCATCACCAGACCTTCCACAGGACACCCCGGCGTCTCCCCTCCAAGGGGTAACCTTCGATGACAGCGTGCATTCCTCCCGCGTAGGCTCCCCAGATCCTGAATCTGAACCCAAACGCAAGCGCATTTCCTCCCAGAACTTCCAGAGATTAGCTCGCAGGATTTCGGTCACTACTCGTCGCCAGGGTTCGACCTCTTCCATTCTCCCTTCCCTCCTCAAACGCGACAGCCAGCAGGGAAAGCCAGGAATTACCAACGACAATTCCGAAGGAGGAAGCCTTGTAGATAGTCCGGCGAGCAGCGTCAAGGGCGAAGGCAAGGGAAAGAACAAGAAGAGCAAGAGCAAGAAGTAGTCCAAGGCTGGTAGTGTCGTGGCTCGCCGTTCGCATGCACCGTACAGCAGTTACTGATATTCCAAGACATTTTCCCATTCTTCCTCATCTAGTTACGCTTAGTACATAGTTAGTTCCCTCAGTTCTTACACATGATATGCTATACTTTCATTACTACCGGTAAGCATTTACTGTCCTTTGGTGGATGTGTGCACTTTCGACCGCAGATTAGACTTGGATTAGACTCAAGAGAGCAGAAATACAGGGTTAGCACGAGTGGTGGCTTGGCGTGTGAAACCGTACTTGAATTACCGGATCAAAAGTGTTGGTCACCTGCGTGATCGCGGAGCTTGAAATCAAGCTGTATAAAGTCTTGGCCTCGAACCAAATCCCCCGCCCTTTCCTCTAGCTTCCTCTCTCTGACTGAGTCTCTCGAGTTCCCCGATTCCTTTGCGCTTGTATATATATAACCAGCCATGTCTTCAAACGCCAAAATTTACGTCGGGTAAGTTTATCCCCCCTTCTCATCCCCTATTCTCAGGACCGTTTGGAGACTGACATGTTCATCTTTGCAGTAACCTGAGCTGGACCACGACCGATGATAGTCTCCGTCATGTTTGTGTTTTTTCGTAGAGCAGTTGGATCCCGTGTCTCGTCGCGCTCCTCTGCTCGTTATGAAGGCCTCGCACTCACGTCTGGATGTCTCCTGCTTCGTTTGATATAGGCTTTCAGCGCATACGGTCAGGTGTTAGATGTACGCTGTCTCTCCGCGATCCTATTCTCCTCGTCACTCCGTCTCCCGTCTATCCTATCTTATCGTGGAATGTTGTTAATTTATTCGTTTTTGCCGCAACTAGTGTATCGTCATGCGTGACCGTGATACCGGCCGTTCTCGTGGCTTCGGTTTCGTGACCTACTCCACGTCGCAAGAGGCTGACGCTGCTATTGCGCAATTCAATGAGCAAGAGCTGGACGGTCGTCGTATCAAAGTGAACTTTGCCAACGCTCGCACCGGAGGTGGTGGAGGCGGTGGAGGAGGTACTTGCACAGTGATACCTCTAGCTGAGGATAGGGACTGACTGTTGAACGCTTATCAGGTTACGGAGGAGGAGGAGGAGGATACGGAGGAGGAGGAGGCGGTTACTCCGGTGGTGGTGGAGGAGCTCCCTACGGTGGAGGATACCCTGCCGGCGGAGGCTACTCCGGCGGCTACGGCGGCCAGCAGGGTGGCTACGGTGGAGGCAACGGTTACCAGCAGCAAGGTGAGTAACTCCACGAAGTCAAATGCTCTGTCTATCGGCTTCCGCTGACCCTGCTCCCACTAGGCTATGGCCAGCAAGGCGGAGCTGGTTACGGCGGTGAGTAAATGCTTGCTGCCGGGAGGGATCCACGTCTTAAAAGGCTTTCAGGTGGAGGTTATTGAGTTGCAGTCTTTGCCATGGACATTTGTACAGTCCGGTTCTCGATCTGTTCTTCTGATGTTCCTTCTGTCTTGTGTCTCCGTTTCTCGTCTATCAAGCGACAACTCTTTTTACCATTGACGGTCGTTCTTCGTTTCGCGTCGGTCGATTCCATGCTGATCATGGGTTGTACAAATATTGCTCTATCTTCTGTATGGCCCCCGCTGTAGTTTAAAGATTATCATCACTGATCCACTGTTCTTGCTGTGTTTTGCCTGGGTTTGCCATTGAGATGGAGGTTAATCCTGACACGCTCCCAACGCTAACGCTCAATGCGAAGGGTCATTCCTATACAGCACTGAGCATGTGCTACTCTGTCCAGGTCGCTCGGTCGCGGAAGAACTGGAAGATGTTGAACCCTCTAGACAATTCTTACCTTCAATCATACTCAGAGGTTTCTACCTCAGTTGGCCTATAGTACTGTACTGTGTGACTTGAGCAACACACACTTCAAGAACTTGCGGGCTTCGCATGGTGCCAATCTAGAGGGTGGACTTGCGCAGATACATCCACAGGAACTCTTTCGTATTACTTAGCATCATTATCATAGCTGTGAACTACGACTGCTCGGTACTGAGGGTAAACTGGCCTGGTCAAACAGCCAGTTCGCGTGAGGATGCAGAAAAGGCATGGCTGGAGTCATCGCTGCGGTCAGTTCGCAATATCAGCACCATTATGTACGACAGGGATGTTGCGATTCCCGACAGTGATGGTGTATTCGAGTCTCGGTGACGTGAGGCGCGGAGCATGTCTCGCTATACATAGCATAGAGGGAATGACTTGGCGACAATCCTCATGGGGAGGATGAAAGGCGACATCTTTGAAGGCCAATGAGCAGATGGTCGTGCCTGCTGAGTAGATCACCAAGAGGGATAGTTAGTGCTGCCCTAGAATAAATGTAGTCGAGAAGGAAATGGACTGACCACAACAGAGGCCGCTACAACCCAGCGAGGCCATGGCAAGTAAATGGATGAGCGATCCAGAGTTCTCGACGTTTCAAAAAGATGGTGTCAAGGCAGGACTGCCATAGGACTAGAGGATCGAAGCTTGTCCATGGCGCTGGGCTGTCAGTAGCTACAGTTTGCCCAGGCCAATGAGGTAGGAGATAAACCCACTGGCACAACACATGTAGTTTCCAGAACGGTGTCCTCTGTGCGATGACCTTGGAGAGTAGACGCGAAACGAGACAGCAGGGACGAGCCCTATACGCGAAGCGATTAACTCTTCTGTTCACAAAAGGCGCCTATATCGATGAGTGTTTGTTTACTATTGGAATGCACAGATATTGTGGGAGGACCTGAGATAGAAGGAAATGGCTTAAGAGCGCACAGGGCGGGTTGAAGGCAGCGAGCCGATTGCAGCAGTGCACGGCCTGGCACGCGTTGTCGACGCAGTTCGAAACCTCAGAACTTCTGAGACGAGGTAATCGGCGAAGATGGGGCTGAGGATCGTATGGGTGTAGTCACCGAGAACGTAGTAGTATGCATTCGAGGCGACTTGGGAAGGCGCTCTATGGTGTAGCGACGGTGTTGGCTACATCGTTGTGCAAACTTGGCCATTGATTTGGAAACCAAATCGACCCAGTTCAGGGCACTGGTGATTTCTTGCTATTGGCGGAGAGTAGTCGTGGTAGGGAGAAGGGCGCTGGTGATGAAGCACATCCTGGAAAAGAGAACGCGTCCAATGCAAGCGGATAGACGTGAATGTTCTTGAAAAGCGGTGCCTTCTGTGCGACACGACGATGGATATAGCAAATACTGCGGAAAGAGCATGAGAGAGGAGCGAGTATAACATGACATCCGACATACTCACAGCGTGGATTGCGATAGATCGACGACCAAGGTCATCCAAAGTGCATTTTGCGCTTCCAATACGTAGACTGCTTGCGACGCAGCGGTGGAGCGAGGATGAAGAGACGCAATCAAGTAGGACACGTAGGTGGTACCAAAGTGTATCTATTGGTAGTCGCACGGCTTGCACGGACTAAAGTAGGACAAAGTCCGTGGTACTACACCAGGTAAAAGCAGCGAGTGGGAGAGGTGTGCTTTCCATAGTCCAGCAGCGTTGAATGACGGATCTACTTCCTTCGGGAAGAGGAGTCGAGCAGAAGGCGTTTCTTGAGCGGATCGGCGAGAGTTGCTACGTTCCCCGCGGTATGTCAAAGACAGAGCTGAATCGCGACGTATTAGCAGCAAAGTATATGGAAAGGCATAATGATCTCAACGTACAGCGTTTTTCGACGCGTCAACAGTGCCGCAGGAAGGAGGGCACTGTGTGATTCGAGTTGAGTGCACCACGGCGCGCAAGAGAATTCGAGCAGTGCTCACCCTTGAGAACTTTACAGTCAAGCAAAAGACGCTACACGTCTGTGCAGCTTGTCTTCCTTCTGAAAACTAGCGTATAGACCACCCATGCCCAATTTGAACCAGGGCGCCCAGTGCTAGTCTGCACCAGAGCTGGCAATCTCTCACAGTCTCACGTTCAGCCTCGGAGGGATCAAAGGATGGGCAGGCAGTAGGCATAGTTGAGACTTCGACTTTAGCATGGATTACGGGGAGGGGCGAACCACTGAGACTGAATGCGTTTGGCTGGAACGCTTCAGAGTAAGTACATACTACATAGCAACTCAACATAAGTTTGTGATAGCCGCAGCAATATCAATGATTGATTCAGTCACAAATCCCAAAAGGGAAGTCTGATCACTTGGACCTCGATCAACTGATTCAGCTTGGATCCATTTCTTGGCACTACAAAAACCCCTGGCGAACCTGGTATGCGGAAGCTTATGGGAAGGGGTGGGAATTTTCTCGTACGGCGTACTGTATATCTAGTAAACCCCAGCACAAATTCGAGGTTAAATTTGCGATCTGCAGTAGCCTGGAGAGAATCTAGAGGGTCAAGGAGAGTGATGATCCACTGCCATGGCCAAATAAAATTGGCCACAATTACATTCAATTTGCTGTTTCCCTTTGTTTGGCTCACACAACGCGCCCACAAGTTTTCCAACCACCCCCCAACCAAAACCATCACCACCCTCACCTCATCCCATTCATTCCACATTCTCCTCCTGCCATGCCTCCTCAGAGATCCGCCAAAGAGGAAAAGCGTGTCAATCCTCCTCGTCCTCCCAACCCATGGATCATTTATCGCCAGGATAAGTGGAAGGAGTTCAAGGCACAGAACATCAAGGGCTCTCAGTCAGAGATGTCACGTCGTATTGCCGCTGCATGGGCGGCCGAACCTCCTCATGTAAAGGCAGACTACGATAGACGAGCAGCACAAGCAAAAGCAGATCATCATATTCGCTACCCCGACTACTCCTATAAGCCTCAACAGAAGAAGAAGGGCAAGAAGGGTGAGGATGCTGAAGAATCCCCCGCCACCAACGGACAACGCGTCTCTAGCTACGGTACCACTGCGCTGCAACCCATTACAATCGTCACATATCCGTACCCGGGTGAAAATCCAAACGACGTGTCGATATACGGTTCGGCAGGACCTTCTCCACCCTTATCCATGGCAGGGTCGCCTGGCAATATCCATGTCGCTTATCCCCGCGTACCCTCCCATTCCGCCACATCCCACACCAGTCTAACGGCTGCCGTCCACCATCAGATAGCCCGAGTATCCTCGCAATCCAGTGCCATTGCCACACAATTGTCCCATGCACAGGAGCGACGAAACACCACTCCTGCCCCAGAGCCAACGCCGTGGGGGATGCCATTCGCGCCGGAACAGGATCCAACTTACCTGCCAAACCAAGCAGTACCGGCAAGTCCTTCGACGATATGTCTCCTCTTCACTGAACTAACTATGTGTCCTCGTAGTCGTCTATCACTCTCCCAATGGTCAACGACTGGATACCGACTCCTGCTGAACCCGAAATAGACCCACTCATGTTCTCGCCCGACTTTGACTTTACGAGCTTTATGAACCAGTTGCTTTCCGAAGGGGCGGATGCCTTCCAGGTTAACGGGGGCGGGGAGATGTTTGAGAGCGGGCAAGAGCTAGAAATCAGACTTGACGGTGTTCAGCACGCCCACACTGATTCATGGAACAATGTGCCTTCCACCAGCCAACCCGTCGCTTCCACCTCCTCCCTCATGATGCCCGCCTTCAACCCCCAACCCGTCGCTTCCACCCCCTCCCTCATGATGCCCACCTTCAACCCCCAATTCCAGAGCAACACGGCCACATGGGAGACCCTGGAGGAGCCTTCGTACCAGTCGTACGCCCCGCACGAAGATCAGTACATAAACGACCACACAACATCGCCGGATGATGAGTACTCCTCGGGTTTCGCCGGAGCAGAGACCGCAGGAAGCTACGAGCTTCACTACCCAGCTGGCGCAGGCTCCTCGTCTACGTCCGCTTCGTCGTCGCGAGTCGCGTCGGTCGTCCCGGCGTCGAGGGAACAGTCACCGGCGCCGTACCACCCACCCACGGGAGCCATGCAATCGACAACGAGACGCGTCGGGGGAGCGTGGAGGAAGCCGGCGTCGCCGCAAGCGCAGCCGCCTGTGTTGCACCGACTTCATGCGACGGCGTCGTGAGGGAAGGGGCGCGAGAGATGCCGGTGATGGTGGTCGGTCCAGGGACGAAGAACGATCGGCTCACATCACGCGGCGTCCCATGGCCAAACTTCTTCTCTGAGGTCGCGTTCGGCAACCACGCATAAGTTAAACCAGGAAAAGTTACCCGCCAAATCACGGGCGCTTCTCAGCCACCAGTTCAGTTCAAGTTGCTGAAAAGTTGCGTTTTGGCAGGGAAACGAGTAACGTAACGTAACCCAAGCGTGGTTGCCGAACGGGCCCTTGGACTGAACCTTGCTCTGTTCTTTGTTTTCCGACTTTCTCGCATCGCATCCTGTTCATCTCACCCCCGCATACTTACTACTTTCTCGCATTATTTACATGTTTATCTCTCTCTCGCATCGCAGTGTTTTCGAATACAGCTTGTAATCTTTGTACCACCAATTTACCCTTTCTGGCAGTTTTGCTCTTAAATAGCCTCTCTCGTGATGTGTTGAACGTCGAATTTGACAACCTGAGCATCCATGCGCCGTATGGAGTGCACATTACGCATGAATTCGCCATAAAGATTCTCGTTATTACTACATTGCAAGTTCATACATACATTTACATGAACGGAAATTCCGTTCGAGAAAAACAGAGCAGCGCCTTATTTAGAACGGCGCTGGACCGTTCTTTGGTATGAGGGTCATACAGTGGTATACACAGACCAGGGTACTAAACAATCATGACGGCATGGAATGGAAATCGGGATGAGGAGGGAGAGTAACATTAGAACTGGTTGAAAGGCAAGGTTAGGTAGAAAGCGTAATGTCAGATAAGTAAGGTAGATGCAGCCAGGATGCGGCGAAGTGGGATTCAGTACTCAAAGAGCAGAGAAAGCCTAGTAATAACGGTGAGAGCTGCTATAATGGGGATCATAGCTCGTCGACCTATAGGCAGGCTGGTGGTGACTGCCAGAACGATGATGTTTTGAATGATGATGCTTCGAGCGAGAGCGGGAAGGCTTGCGCCTGGACTTGGAACGCAACTTCGACCTGCCTCTTGAGTGGTCGCGGGAGCGATGGCGATGGGGGTCGTGCCTACTGCGACTGCGGTGACGGTCATGATGTGAAGGCATGTAAAGATCGGCTCCCGGAGGAAGAGGCACCATGCCACTTCCAGTGTTGAGATACGACACGGTTTGAGTCTGGCCGGGTGGATAGTAGGGCGATTGCTGATATGGATACTGCTGGGAAGGAAGGTAGCTAGACGGGGCGGGGTAGTTCATGCTGTGAGATCGGTGATGACTGCGGCCACGCCCGTAGCTGTCGTATTCGCGATGTCGACTCCGTCCACGGTGATCACGGTAGGGATCTGGACCAACCATCCCCATAGGCATATGCGGAGCGTCCAAAGGATGGTGGTAAGGGGGATAAGCAGAACCATGAGCGCCGCCATGCTGATAATGGGCTCCAGGAATATATTGGGATTGGTGTCCGTGTCCTCGCCCATAATACGGATCGTTATGTGGGATAGGAGGTGGAATATGCGAAGGTGGTGGGTATGAACCCCCCATGTTCATAACACTGGGTATTTGACCAGGGTAAGGTTGTTGTCGGATATCATAGTCGTCTCGGGGGTCATGGTATCGTCCGTGGTGGTCAAGACCTCGTAAGCCAGGGTCTCTGGAACGACCACGGGAGAACGATCGATGGCGCCGAGAAGTATGGTGCGACAACGTAGGTGAATGTTCGCGAAGGGTGTGAGCAGTAGACGAGGGACTGGTAACGCCCGGAAGTATGTTGGAAGCCATCTCGGAAATGAGGTGAGCTGCAGTGCCGGTAGCATGCTGTATAGCAGATTCTTTCGACATCTGGTTCAGAGATGGGTATTGACTGAAGAGGTTTACCACTGGCAAATGAATGAATGAGTGAAAGTTGGGAGGACAGTATTGATGATGTCAGATACCTTCCTGCAGAGCCATATCGGTAATGATATCGCGATGACGGTCGGGCTCAGTGTGGGCCATGTCAGGATCATGGTTGCGCTTCCAATGGCGATAGGCTTGGTAGGCTGCTGCATGACCGAGGTGATGAGGAGCATACGTATGGATGTGAGCCTGAATAGGGCGGGCGCAGCTTTAGCTTCGCACTACGGAGGTAAAGTAATCGAACCTACATGAGCATCGGGAGCAAATACTTTCTTGTTCCAACGACGTGCATCGCTGCGAGAGCCAGGAGGCGGAAGTGCGCCTGATTGGTGAAGACTGTCTGGGTTATGGTAGCTGTCAAGTCGAGGGTCACGGTGGTGGCCTGAGCGATGGCTTGTATGGTGGTGAGAGCCAACGCTGGATAACGAAGGAGAATGCGGCATGGTAGCCGCCCTCATAGCGGAAGCTGGATAACCTTGTCCAGCATCCGACAGGGTATGAGAGCGTGCAGGATGAAGGGGAGGAGGAGGGTGCATTGGAGGAGGATGGACTGGAGGAGGATGAGAAGGGTGCATGTGGCTTGGAGTCGTGTACATTGTTGTTGACGGTGGCGATGGGGTTATTATGGACTGTGAGATGGTGGTGGTGGTTATGAAGCAAGTAAGATTAGTAGGAGGCGGTAATGAGATTGTTCATGAAGTTGAATGAAGAGTGATGATGATGAGATTATTTGGAGTGTCGATGATGATGAAAGAGTTCTTGGCCAGTGATGGTGCCAAACTGATGCATTCCCGAGTTCAAGCAAGGACATGATTATCCAGTTCTCCTTACGGTGGGTCGCACTTGTCATCTCAGGGCTATATTATAGGCATCACGTACCGGATTGCTGTATATAATACTTGTTGTCTACGACACGTAGCGAGCGAAAGAGACCCCAGTACTAGCACTCCAGCCTGATCTGAAGCCTAACACTCATTACCTTTCCCCACGTGAGAAACTCGCGATGGACGAGGACCAATTTCGATCGACCACCTTCGACGCGAAGGAGTACGCTAATGCTACACTCGCAAGTAATAGCTCCAGCTCTCAAATTCCACACTTATCTGCCGCTATCGACCGTGTCCAATCCCAGATCAAGAACTTGGTAGCCATACTCGTCTACTTCGCCCAAACACTTCTCTCATAAATAATCACAGGTAGCCACACACCATGATCAGCTTCTACACCAACCTACGGCAATAGCTCAGCTTCGCCCACCTCTGGATGACCTGCAGTCTCGTCTCAATGACCTAGAATCGTCTCTTCAGAAGTAAACGTGTCTTAACATGTCAGACGGCCAGGTTCTCATGCAACGTCCAGGTTACGGAATAAGATACAGGTCCCCCACAGCGAACTTGAGGCCCATGTTCGGCGGCTTGACAAGTTAACCCAAGCGTCAGAGCTTCTCAGACGTACCTCGCGTTTTGTCATGCTTGCCAGACGTCTTCAGGCCCAGATGGTACAAGTACAGTCGGATCCTCCTCCCAGTCAACCTCAAGAGGACGGCAAGGAGCGAACTATCGCGAAAGCAGCGTTGACGATAGCTCAACTAGGTCCGTTGCGTCTGCTCATACATGCGGATGCAATGGCATTTGTTGAACTTATGACGCAGTCGCCCTGCTTGATGCACCGGATAACATGTCCATTCGCTCCGTCACCGTTGTCGCCCACCATATCTCATTTATTGAGGACGCACGAGACACCGTCACCGCAGATATGCAACAGATGGTTCTCGCTGGTCTTACCAATCTAGTATGGTTCTACCCGCTTCCTGCTCATTCTCCTTCCTGACATGCACTTCCAGGATCACACCCTTCTCGCCTCATCTTTGCAAACCGCCTATAACTTGCGTGTACTCCCGGACCTCGTACAGTCGTTGCTGAACGACCTTTCCCAAGCTGTCGATGATCGCATTCGCTCAGCATTCGATATCTCAAAGATTTCAAAGGATGTTACCGTTCGAGGTATGCCACCGGTTCACGTATTAACAAACTACATCCGTCTTATGTCACGTTACAGAGCGTCCGAATTCTCCTCACCAGCAATCATCCTCAGCCTACAAATCAAGAGTGCGTACAGAGCCAACCAATCTCACCGCTCCACAATGGGCAACGATTCTCTGGACTCGACTTCAGTCTATGATCGACGAGATGTCCGCCTGCTGTATCAAGGTGAGGCGACCTGTCTACTTCGGAGCCAGTACCTTATAATAGCGATCCAAACTAGGTCTATACATTAGAAAGGGTGCTTCGCCTGAAAGCAGACGCTGTTTCTAATGTAGTCTTGATGGACGAGGCAATGACGGTGCGTCCAGTGGTCCCTTTGTGCTTTGTTCGTCGTCTGACACCCGGCAAGGTTCTCGAGAACCGTCCATCGGCAGCATTCTGGACTGCTTTAAGCCATTCGCTTCAAAAGCACTCTCGAGACAGCACCCGAAGTAGTATTAACCCACTATTTGTGCCCTTCTTTTGCTAATGTCGCCTTCAGATTCCCAATTCCTCCAGCAAACTCTTAGCACTGGCTATCCCAAGCTTCTCCGCCTTTTCCACGAATTCTTTACCAAGATTGCTTTTCACACGGATGCGGTTTACTCCCAGAACCAGCAGAGGTGCGCCCACATGATGTAGGCCTCACTGGCTCTAACGCATGAGTAGTCCAGAAACTGTACTCGTATTACGTGCTTTGGCCCATCTGGAGTCCACCTATCTTTCTCGAAGTACCACGAAACTCAATGAGCAGGTCGCCCAGCTGTTCTCCCGAGGTCCGAGATCTCCCCCTACCGCCTCCGAAGCATCGAACTTCGCGCGCACCGTCGCGAACGAGCTGGACTCCGCCAAATTCGACCCACTTCTACTTCGCTCCGTCACCAAAGGAACTGTCAGCGGACTTGAAGCTCTGATGTCTAGAGCCGATGCGCAGGTACTGTGGCCTGCTTAGCCTAATCGACGCCATGATTGACTTGATGACCCAGATCTCGCATGATCGTTCAGCAGTGGTCCTGATGGGACCCACAGCTACGCCCCAACAGATTACCAATGCAGAGGTCACCAATTGTCTCTTTATCGTATCCTCAGAGCTTCAGAAGCTCAGTGCCGAACACAACGAGGCTGTTTTCGGTATCCTCAAGCCTGCTCTACAGGCCAGCTTTTCTCTATGCAACAGCGCTCCCTTGACTAATTTCGGCTCGACCAATAAACAGGCTATCACACAGAGAATAGAGGAGATCTCCAAGCCTTTACTGTCTTCCATTCGCCGTGAACTGGACGCTATAATTAACAAGATACATCGCGTTGATTTTGCAAAGCCGATGGACCCCATGTCCGACATGGGAGGTGGAAGCACCTACATGAAGGACCTCGTAGAACGCTTAAGCCACATCAAGTCGGAGATCTTCAGCAGGTACTCGTTGGGGGATCTCGTCAAAGAATGGTCCGCCTCTTCCTTTCCGCACATCAGCAAAGTCTAATACTTGTCACAGGTCCCTCACAGTGTCCAGGAACGTCGCTCGATCGTTTGTCCTGCATGCATCCATAGCGAAACCCCTGGGAGAGAGCGGGAAATTGCAGCTCACAAGCGACATGACGGAGCTAGAGTTCTCCCTCAGTGCTTTCATAACCGAGAGCTCTAAGAAGAACAGGCGGGGAAGTATGCTTGAAGCCGTGGGCAGCGACTACCGTGCGCTCCGGGGCATGAGGTGAGTGTTCAACGGCAGAATTGGAACACTCTCTAACTTTGTGCAGACAGCTGCTGTTCTTGGACAATGCCCAATTGGCGTCTTCTCAAGCGACGGCAGGCCTTGCACCTCTGATCGTGCTACATCACATCTTGGTTCGTTCTCCTCTTCCCTTACCCCATACCCTCCATGGGTGGCAAGAGGCGGAGTACGTACGGTGGATAGGAGAACATACGGAGAGAGAGGCATGGTCGCTTGTAGACACTGGGCTGGTTCACTGGGAGAAGACTTCGCCTGAGGAAGAGCGCGACGAGGGCGTCGAATACGTGCGACTGGCAAGATCGGTGCTCGAGCACGCCCGCGGTAGTGCTGGATCGGACGTATAATCCGATGTACTGTAAAATTCAATGTAGCCTCCAATCAATGATGGCCAAGTTATTCTGCAAATAGCGCCCTCTTCGCCCGAGTCACTCTCGCGTCCTGTAACTCTTCTTACACCACCTTACGCCCTTTTTTCTTTCCCACCATGGCGGCACTTCTTCGCCCTCTCAAGCAGTCTATCTCGCGTGGACCCACCGTTGCACGCTTGTTTTCTTCCACGCATCCTACTTGGAACAGCAGCGATGACATTCGCAAGGCTCCCCAACCTCCCAAATCTATTGACGATTCCACTTCGGCGTTAGACTACAAGCAGTCGCATCGCGCTCGCCCACCTCCCTTGCCAGCCATGGATCTCCCGCGTCCCAGAACGGCAGAAGAGACCGTGACAAATATCCTCTACAATACCCCGCCCCCAAGCTTGCAACCGTTTAAAAAGTTGGCAACTTCGTTTCTCGGATTTTTCGGCCGAAACTGACGTAACCCACATCTTGCAGGCATATCCTGAATTGCCTCGTCCAAAATGAGCCTGGTGTGCTCTCTCGCGTGTCTGGTATTCTTGCTAGCAGAGGATTCAACATCGACTCGCTGGTCGTTTGCCGCACTGAGATCCGCGACCTGAGCAGGATGTGCATCGTCCTCAGCGGCCAGGAAGGTGTTGTAGAGCAAGCGAGAAGACAGCTCGAGGACCTGGTGAGCTCATTTTTGCAGTACCAAAGCTGCGCTGGTGTTGATCAAGTTTAGGTGCCTGTTTGGGCGGTCATCGACTACACGGAGACTCCGGTGATATCACGCGAGCTTCTCCTGGCGAAGGTGTCCATCCTCGGAGCAGAATACGTCGAGGATCAGCTGGCGGGTGGTCCCTCGCACGATCCAAGGCTCAGAGGAGAGTACCAGTCCAACAAGGTTCAGCAAGAGCAAGCGATAGCTGAGAACTTTGAGCGTGCTGGACAGCCAGACCATACTGCATCGCCCACCTTGACCTCAGCGCAGGCATTCAGACACAAGCACCAGAACTTCTCTGCTGTTTCCAACCTTTCTACCCAGTTCGGTGGAAGAATCGTCGACGTCAGCGAGAACAGCATCATCGTTGAGCTTACTGCAAAAACCGCGAGGGTAGAAGCCTTCCTGAGTCTCCTGAAGCCTTTCGGTCTGCTCGAAGTCGCAAGGACAGGTACGTTCCTCAGCCTCTGTGTGAAGCAAGTCGACTTACTGTGCTCCCCAGGTGTTATGGCCATGCCTCGTACCCCCATTACCGCCTCTCCCGAGGATTCTGAGATTGCGCCCGAGATGGCGGCTGCAATTGACCCTTCTTTGCTCCCACCGGGCTAATTCATGCCAGAAAGCACTTGTACTTTATTCATTGTTGTTACGGCCCCCTACACTAAATCGCAACTATGCTATGAAAAAGTCCTTAAAATGAGATGACCTCTATTGTGAACAGCGCGAGAACGTCAGACCATAAAAGTTTGACTGCACCCATTATACCCACTAGAAACATACAGTAACCCCCTAAAAAGATGATAGCGCCAGAGTAATCCTCCCGTGTCCCTTGTCGAAATAAATTATGGTAATATGTGGTGTATGCAAGTTGTTCATGTCCGTGCAGAATCCCCTGTTTTGAGAGCGTCGTTGATTTTCTTGATCCAAAGGGCGGCGCTAGTGGCTTCCACAGAACCAAATGCGAACGACTTAGTGGACTGTACCCGAATATGAGAGAGATGTTCTCAAGAATAGGCGAAATCACGAACAGTTAAGACGACGAATTCTCGTTCCCCCTTCGCCTCGACCTGAGTGATGTAGGGACGAGACTCCTTCTCCTTCCCTTCTTTGTCCGAGGGAGGCATCCTCAGAGGCAAGACCAGCTTGACCGATGGCTCTCCTTTTATTTTCGAGCGAGCTTTGAAGCAAATCAAGCGCTGATTAGTGAGAACGAGATGCCGTGATTTCGGCTTCGTTGGCGACACCGCTAACGAGATAAGTCGGCTAGCGCGTCGGCGGATGGTCCTTGCTTCCACTTCGCCGGAGTGTAGGATGGACTCGTCGGCGACAAGCATGCTAGAACTTGAGATTGACGTGAGCCATTGGGCGTGAACAAGACCAGTGACCGCTCTTACATGATCGATAGTGAGGTGACCCCTGCATGTGCCTGCACTGGAGTGCGAAGTCGACCTCTGGCAACTTCCTCATCTTCGTCAGTGATAGTTGCAGACGTGCCGACACTGGATAAGGATGCTTTCTCGGGGGAATGTCGTCGTGACCCTGAGGCGCGAAGCCGCATCGAGTCCAACACTGCCCCGATCCGCTCGACAGGACTGCCCTCGGAAGAGCTTAAAGATCCAGCGCGTAAGCTGTTGCGGAATATCGGGATTGACGGTGTGGGTTGAGGTAACGGATCAGGGCCTGCGTCTGGAAAAGGCTGCTGAGAAGACACAGTTGGTGGAGGGTGGAGTTTTGAGGTGCTCGCCGCCGAGCGTAAATCGTCGTCCGGCCGCGGCACGGGGTGTATCGCAGAATGAGAAGGATCGTCGAAGCAAACTTTCTTGCCAGACTCTCCGGTGATAGAACGCGAAAGCCGCTTGCTCGTGGGTCCATCGACTTCATCAAGTGGACCGGGTGAAATACGGCCTGGGCGCGATATTCCTTCTTGTTCAGACGCCCACTCCAGGCCGTCTGAATCGCCGTCGCTATCGGCAAGATCGTCCCAAGCAGCGCCAATGTCACCCCAATGATCGTGGCCTGGGCTGAGAGGATGATGCTCCCTAACGAGGAGACCTGGCTGAAGAGGAGGTGGTGTATCTGACCATAACGTGGACCAGTCGGTGGACGAAAAGAAGGGGTGCGACCGTAAAGCCGGCATGTCATGATCACTCCCTGACGAGCCCGCTCCAAGTCTGGCGGATGGGTCCTTCACCTAGTTAAAAAGAAAGACATCGGTAATCTGCTCCCGAAAGTCAATGCATACGAACGCACCAGTAGCCTTTGCACTAAATCCTGAGCTACAGGATCGAATCCTTCTGGAAAGGAGTATTCAAGTTGTTTGATTTTCTGCCAGGTCAAGTATTCGGAAAGCCCTTGAAAAGTAAATCTTCCGGCAATCATCTGGTACACGATACACCCTAGTGCCCATAGATCCGAGCTGGCGTGGTGAGAAGTGAGTCATCGATCACAAAGAGCGGTTAGGCTTTGCTCACCTTTTACTGGTTTCGCTCGCTTCCAATAGCTCTGGGGAGACATACTGAGCAGTTCCGACAAAGGTTTTTGGCTTTTCGTCTAGAACACGTCATCAGTCAGGCATACTCAATAAGGCAAGAACACTGAACCTACTGCCTGGCTCAACAATCTTGCCAGTTCCAAAGTCGGTGAGCTTGATGCGGAACTCGCTGTCCAGCAGAACGTTTTCAGGCTTCAAATCCCTATGTCAATTGTTGGCACAGATCTGCAAAGGTGGAGGAGAGAGCAAGACTTGCCTATGAATTACGTCTTTTGAGTGCATGTATTCGATGGCGTCCACAATTTGTGCTGTGTAGTACCGCGCACACTCCAGAGAGAGCGAGCCCATGCGAACGATCCTTGACTGCATCTCTCCATTCGTGGCCAGATCAATGACGAAGTCTGTCTCCCCGAAGCGTGGATGAGAAAGTGCATGTCCGATACGAGGGGAACATTTGCCCACAGAGTCTAGATTCGTCTTGAAATGCCCAGTGCAGGCGGACAATACCCGGATGCCCCGTTCCTAGCCGGATAAGCGAATTCTTCTCTGAGACTGCCGTCTGGACTTTGTTGTGTCGCAGAAGATGACTCTTCTCCAGTATCTTGATCGCATACTCTTTTTGCGTAGCTTTGTGGATAGCGTGCTTGACCTGCCCCAATCTAATGAGTAGCGCACAATGTATAGGTGCGCTGTCACACACCGTTGAGTAAGAACCTTCCCCAAGAGTCGCGCCAAAAGTGAAGTCATTGGCGGTGGGCTCTGAGCGTAGCCTCGAACGCGCTCTTCCGCCGGCTGAAGCTGGCTGGTTGACAGGGACACCAAGCTCGCTGTTGATGTACGATGTAGCCCTGGGTGTCTGTGGTCCAGGGCTGTGATTCCTTGGGGAGGTGAAAGTCCTTATTGGTCTCGGACGAGGCGGGGTCTTCAGTTGGAGGGAAGGACTGGAGTCGGAACTGGATGTTGAGATAACAGAAGCATTGCGACTGAGTTCGGCTAATGTAGGAGGGGCGACAGACTCAGTGGGAGGAGTGTTCCGACCGATTTCTAGCATCCAGTATAGAGAAGGATGGTGGAAGATCGGTACCAAGTTGCTTCAAGATGGTATGCGCGACAATAAGTGATGTTCTCAACATAATTTCAAACCGCCACTTTTCGACTGCAGGGGTCACCGAAGTCGTGATGCATGCACAGGACTGATTGAATATGACACAGCTTCAACTGATATTTCCCCACATCGCGGTAAACGCGTTGCTGCACAATACAAGTACAGATATTATTCTACTCTACTCCCAAGTTGCCCGTACTTGAGAAGTCCGCCGGAGCGACCTGCCAGGCAAATGCTGCACACTTCGATTGCTTTTGCTCAGAGGTAGCACCCTAAGCGTAACAGAGAACCTGGTAGTTCTACAAATGACAACCTAATTAGCGAATGAATGGAACAAGATCAATGCCACCTACATCAACACGCTTCTCGCCGCCGCCGTACGGAATGTAAGCTCCTGAACAGGGAATCGGTCTCAGCGAAACGAGGTAGTAATTTTGACCATGCACGCACCGTCCAACTTCTCGCTTGCCTTTCCAGGGTGCGTCGCACCCTTGTGGGGAGCTTGCGCAATGTACAGGGGTGTTCCGTCGTTCTCGCGACCGCCCTCCACAGGCCTAGCCCCGAGGTTACGTAGGTCGACGCGACCATGAGCTTGAACCCAGCGCAGGGCTCGCATATCTCCGATGAGCACTTCGTACTTGGGGACCTGTCGACACGTTATGGATGAGTGAGGGACGGCGCCGGAGTGTATTCACGGAACGAACCTGAATCTCTTCGTCGCGGTACCCGAGAACTCCACCGAGCTTCATCCCCTCTGCAGCCTTACCAGGAACTTTGATGACATGTCAGGACATAGTGGGCACATACGCATTGTTACACAACTTACTGATAGCGCCCTGTTCCAGAGGGTCAGCAATCAGTCTATCGGAACAAGAGCGAAAGAACATACATCGTAAAATGCGCGGCAAATGTACAACTTGGCGCCCCTCTCCTCGCCACCGACGATGGCACCCGAAGGAATGTTTTTATCTGTTACATGAAACGAGGTGAGCGGTTGCCATATTGTCGGTTCGTACACGAACGAACCTTGGGTGAGCACCCAGGTGCATGGTCCTTGTGGGCCATTCTGCTTGAACTGACGAGTGCGATCCTCAGCGTCCTTGATCCAGTTCTGCAACGCCCAGGTCTGGGCCTTTTTCTACGAGTTACACGGTGCGTGAGCGCACAGGAGATATGCCAGAAGTTGGGTACGTACCTCCTCCTCAGACTTCTCGTGCTCCTTGAAGGCAAAGTAACCGCCAGCGATGGCAGCAGCGCCGGCGAGCAGTCCGCCACCAACCTATCGCAGCGGCCGTTAGCTCATTGATCCTGGAGACACTTTATAAATATGGCTTACCGCGAGCTGCTTCTTGCGATCATCGTCAAGATCCCGCCAGTCCTTTTTCTGCTCTTCCTTGGTGGGTTCAACCTGGGGCTTCTCATTACCGTAGTTGTCTACGGTATAAGCGCTAGATTAGCTCGAATACGCGAACGATGAAACGGAGATAGCTCACATTGCTGCTGGGGTTGCTGCTGTTCAGATTGGTTGTTGCCGTAGCCTTGGCCTTGGTTGTTGCCGTAGCCTTGACCTTGGTTGTTGCCGTAGCCTTGGCCTTGACCCTGGCCGTGGCTCTGACCGTGGCCCTGGCCTTGCCCTTGACCATGGCCTTGACCATGGCCACCGTGACCGCCAGAGCCGCCGCTCATACGCCCCCAGAGAGCAGGAGTATTGGGTGGGGTCCAATCAGACTAGATTAACGAACGCGACGTGTGCATCAGAGAAGATCGCATGGAGTAAACTGGTGAGACATTACCTGCGACCGATGAGCCTGGATGATCTTGTAGCGAGAGCCTACCAGCATGCCCAGGTCAGTCGCGCTCGTGCTGCACGAAGAGTCGAGAAAGGTGACCTTCGTACTCAACGACGTCGTTGAGGTTGTATTGGGTTCCTGGTTGCCAGTAGGTCATGGTTGAACTTGTTGTAAGATGAGAGGTAATGTGGGTGATTGAAAGACAGAGCAACCAGACGATCTGCTTTATATACTCAACGCAGGAAATGGGGTGTCTGACGTCGTCATCCTTTGGGATGTGACACTGGGAGTTACCCGTGGCAAATCTGGTTCCAGGGGCCAGTGCTGCGCGATGACCTCAGTAATTATTCTAGAACCACTATGCCGAGTTGTCCGAAAGTTTGTGCATGAGAGAGGGGGCCCAAGATGTAGCTGCGGACCAGATGTCAAGGCTTCTTAGACGCAAACATGGGAGTTGTGGCCGATGTTCTCCCTTGGAAATTCTAGAGTTGGAGCGCAATAGCTTAGCCAGATCTTCGGGTGATAAATGGCCCAACTGCCCGGTATGCGTTCGTCGTGACGTCCTGAGAAGCACAATTATAGGGATGAAAGGATGTTATGGCATTCGTCAAGAGGAGGTGGTGGCGCCGACTGACCGACCAGATCACATTTGAACTTTGGGCAAGATCACTGCTAGGCCGGTCAGAATTCTCAGAATTCTGGCAGCGGTCCAGCGCCACAGCCTCGGCGACCCGGGCACTCTGTTTTCGATTGACCAAATCGGGAAGGTCAGTAAATCATCAGTAGAGCTTTGATGGGAGTCAGTGCTCTTTATTGACGGCCAGTATATTTCCTTCCACTACCTCCATGTAGCCTGCATCTGTTCTTCATTCGATTACACTATCTCGACATCCTCTTGGGCAACACCGCTTTTCGAGCAGGATATTACGCCCCAGCTCAAGACACTCACTCCATCAACCGGTCTCTTTTCTCCCGATATCGATGCTACTGAGCTAGTGATTGAGGGATCGAGCCTCGGAATGTACGCGAACGAGCGACGACGCAGCCCCAGCTCAAGGTGCAGACTACTGGTTAGACTTCGGCATGAATTCCTCAGCAAGATGAAAGCTGGCGAAGGTCCTGCTTGAAGTTGGTGTGTTGCACTCGGGAACGACAGCGCGATGGTGGTGCGTTTTTCCAAGTTGTACACTCTGGACTTTACAACGGCCCTCCTCATCTTCCCAGCCCGTTACCATCTCGGTGAGCCTACTACATACTGTACACACCGCATCCTACTCATTTAAATCTCTACAGGTTCCAAATCCTTGCCTCCCTCTCTTCGCCGCTCCTCCTCCCTTGGCCGCATCTCCGCTCACCTACCTCCTTCACCGCGAACCCTTCCGACAGGAGAGAGTGAGAGCGAGGGATGATGAGCACTGAGAGTAGTAGCATAGCATGCTATTTATCAATCTCGCTGTGATGCTTTGGTACATGGTCGTGTACTGGAGAGGTAGCGCCAGCCGTGCCGGCTTGTTGTATGCCTGGAAGGCTTTCTTCATTCTGTCCTGAATTTTGATAATCGAATTCGCTTAAAACACAAAGAATCGGTCTAAAATTGCTTTGGAGTTGTATGCTGCCTCAGTAGAACGCGTTCGACGCGTCCGTCGCGTCGTCTGGCGCTTTGAGCTCGCCCTTGGGCATAAGTAAGCGGCGGGATGTGTTTTCGTTTTGACTGAAGTCGTCGTCAGCTCAGAACACTGAGTGCCATCACTAAACTCTACTGATGGTCACTGACGTTCCCGATTTGGTCGAATGAAACGGAATGCCCGAGTCGCCGAGGTTGTGGCGCTGGACCTCTGCCAGAGTTTTGAGATTTTCGACCAAGACGGCCTCACGTTTCGGCGTGGGGCCGTCTGGTGACGAGACTACACTCACTGACTTTTTTTATGCACCACCCCAAATAAGGCAACTTTGATCAAATATCTTCGTTGCTCAACGACGCTCAACTTTCACTCCCCCGGAGTTGCATATTCTGATTCCTAGACCCAAAATTAGGTGGGCTAGCAGTTTAAAACTTTTAATTCGATGGAGGAACGGGAGAGGGACATGGACGCGCGCTCAGCAAACATTGTCACGCGATTGAATTGGCATTCAATGCACCAGAAACTCGTTGCCCGTATCTTCCCTCGCCCGTCGCCTCTCAGGATGATTGTTGCACTGCACCCACCTAATTCTGGGTCAAGGAATCTGATTCTCACAACCCCGGGAGGTTCCGGTGGATGTATGGTTGAGAAATCGCGCTTTGATGAGAGTTGCCTTATTTGGGGTGGTGCATCAAAGAGTCAGTGAGTGTGGATCACTGCATCACAGTTCAATGAACCCCACTCAATTGCAGCCTCGCTGCCGTGCACTGTGACCACCACCACCATCCCCTCGTCCTCCATTTACCTAGAACATCATGTCAGGAGCAGCAGCTTCAGCAGGCGCGTCCAAGTTCACGTCCTTCATGAACCACCCAGCAGGTACGCCCCAGCCGCTGTCATTATCAACCACGCCCTAAACAGAACCACCTACCTTCTTGCTTTGGTCTTCCGCGTCCAGGCCCGAAGACGGTGTTCTTCTGGGCCCCAATCATGAAATGGTGCCTGGTTGGTGCCGGCTTGAAGGATCTTGGTAGACCCGCTGAGAAATTGAGCATGTCACAAAATCTCGGTATGTCTCCATTCTTCGTCCGGGCTTGAGCCGACCCTTACAGTTATGTACCTCCTAAAGCCCTTACATGCACGGGCTTCATTTGGGTCAGATACTCCTTCGTAATCATCCCAGTGAACTACAGTCTAGCAGCTGTAAGTGGTGCCCCTGCCTTAAGCCTCTTCATTTCGCTCACCGTGTACAGGTCAACTTTTTCGTTGGATTGTCCGGCTTGACCCAGCTGGGTCGTATCGCGAAGTAAGTCAAGTTCAACATGCGAGCTAGATGCAGTTACTGAACGCTCCCGCAGCCACCGTTATAACAACCCAGAGGCCAAGGTGGTCTAAGCCTGCCAGGCGACTCCTTCATCTAGGTAGATTACGACTGAACCCTTTACTGAGCCCCGGTACAGAATCCCATATCAGTGCCATATCATATTCCGATACTATTTGCCACTATAATCATCGTGAGCGTGAACCAGCCTTCTTCTTTCCCTTCCCTCCTTTGTTGGCGTCCATGCCTTTCTTCGCCTCGGTGGTGGCATCCTCTACGACGCTCTTCGCCGCTTCCAACCATCCGTTGTTGTTGAGCACCTGCACCGCAGCCTTGGCAATCCCCTTCATCAGCTTCGAACCCTCAGATTCATCTTCGTGCTCCGCCTCCTGCTGGTTCCAATCCTGGTGCTGAGCGAAGGAGTCCCACATGCTGGGCTTGGAGCCTCGCGTCCGAGAACGGGTGTTGTATCGATTTTTGTCTCCACCAGTCGCATCGCGACCCTGCCCGTTGACGAGGTCTAGAATGGCAGACATCGCGGCAGAGGTGAAGCCTCGTGTAGCCACCTCTTGACCCCAGCCGGACATGAAATAACCAGCACCTCCCATAAGCGCTGAGAGTATGGTTCCCCACTTCAACATGAAGAACGCGCTCCGTACGAACCACCGTGTTGTTTTGTATAGGTTGAGTAGGGCCAAATAAGCGACGAGTATTGTGATGAGTGGGGGTACGATAGTTTGTGCGTTCCATTCGGAGAAGTCGGTTCGGAAGAGGGTGGATATGATGGTGTTCAGGCCGCCTGCGTGAGCGATGAAGTTGGACAAGAATGTCTCGAAAGCTGCATAGGCAGGTGCCGGGAGTTTGTCCTCGATGAGCTGAAGAACTGGATCGAGGAAAGCTGGTAATGGCTGGTCGGCGGCATCTTGGGTGAATGGAAACATGTGATGGAAGTGGGGAAGATGAGGGAAGAGGTCGGCGGCAAAACAAGACTTGAAGATTTCAAGCTTAGCTGTACCCTGTAAGCACTGTGCAGTAGTAGTAGTAGTGGTGGTGGTGTTCTGAAAGAGAGTAGGCTTGAAGTGCGTTTGGTCACCGGTGTACACGACGAATGCGTCACATGAAATCAAGATCAATCTCGGTGGCATTGGGACATTCCAGCTTCGAGCGCTTACACCCACAACGACCGCTTCGACGACGTCGATCCGCTAACCCCCTTCCACCGTTTCCTTTCATCCACCATCATCTTCATAGCACCGTCTTCCTAGTCTTGCCCCATTATAAATTCCACTCCTCATGTCAGAAGCCACATTTCTCCAATATGAGGCCCCATGTAAGAGGCGGCATAACTTTGGGCATCGTTCGGTCATTGACATCTGTATACTCTAGGGCCTGTTCATTGCATTGATTGGTGCAACTCTCCAGCACCAGGTCAACATGGAAGACCATCA
Source organism: Pterulicium gracile (assembly GCA_004369125.1). NCBI lineage: Eukaryota > Fungi > Basidiomycota > Agaricomycetes > Agaricales > Pterulaceae > Pterulicium > Pterulicium gracile. Next base: position 1,341,536 of record ML178818.1, on the reverse strand, counting down.
TCATCTTATCGAATGGCAGTCTCTTCGTTTTGCGAAAACTACATGAACCGAATAGCAATCATCGGTTTGCAAGACGATCGCGTTCTTGTGGAAGACGAGCAAACAGATTATCCCGATTTTGTCACCCTGTGCGATGTACATGCTGGCTATCCCCCAACGAGCTTACAATGGCAGCCCGCGTCGGCGAATAGCTACAATTGGACCCAAAAGCTTAGTAACTCGGAACTTTTAGCCTCCACTGGGGAAGTCCTGCGAATATGGGAGCTGACCATGGACAACTCGGCGGGGGTTTCGAGTTACATCGGACGGCAATCGAACAGCACCGGGTGTAGTTTGAACTTGAGAAGGGCCTTGTCAGGTGTACGTCCCTCTGACGCTCTCATTTTAACTCGTTTGTCCTGACCTTGTGTCCTAGTATTCCAAAGTCCAGAGTTCATCCACAGCTACAGCACCTCTCACCAACTTCTCGTGGAACGAGAAGAACCCCAGCCTCATTGTGACATCCTCAATTGACACGACCTGCACAGTCTGGAATATCGACACATGCTCTGCCATAACACAACTTATCGCCCACGATCGCGAAGTCTATGATGTTGCATGGCTACCTGATTCCACTGATATCTTCGTATCTGTTGGCGCCGACGGTAGTCTGCGTGCATTCGACTTGCGCAGTTTGGAACACTCCACGATCTTGTACGAAACTCCAGCGCCGAAGAATGTTGCGCCGCCCTCTTCACCCAACCCATCTGCCCGACCACCAACCTCGCCCCTTCTCCGAATCGCATTCAATCCCCTGGATTCAAACTACATGTCGACGTTCCATATGGACGGGTCAGAGGTGCAAATCCTGGACATGCGAAGTCCGGGCCAGCCGGTTCTGGAGCTTAAGGCGCATAGCGGTCCCTTGAACGCTTTAGGGTGGAGTAGATCCGAGCAGCCCTTGCTGGCTACCGCTGGTAAGTTTGTGTTTGGTCTCTAATAAAGCAAACGCTCACCAGATACTGTGTTTCCAGGTGACGATGGTCAAGCGCTGCTTTGGGATCTTTCATCGTACATGCAAACCGGAGCTTCCTCGATGAATGCAGGCTCCCGTCTCAATTCACCCCGTCCAGACGTGAAGAAGCGGGTGGTGAGCGAGCCGGTGATGGCCTACTCCGGCGGAAGCTTTATCACCAATGTTGCCTGGTCGCCTCCTATATCAGGCACACCGCTCAACACAGGGATGCCCACCGCCAGTGGAGAATGGCTGGCGGTCGTTTCGGGCAAAGTCATTAAGGCTCTCAAGGTTTAGAAGAGGTTTATCTCAGTTTTGGGCGTGGCACACCAGGCACATCGGGACCCTCGGAAGCAAAGGCGCGCCGCACCTCGTGACGGAATGATAACGTCGATTCGCCTCCAATTCAGGGCGGGCGAAGGCGGACGCCCAGCAGCCGATGTACACTCAGTGGAGAGCCAATCCAGGTTTAGTGTATGATAATCAAATTTGGCCAGTGTCAGAGGGGAGCCTGTGTGGAGATAAGCTGATAGCGTGGCGGGAGCCGTTGGATTCGCTTGTATCTACAGTTCTGTAACGCAGCCTATTTTTTCGAATCCCAACCCTCCCATGCTCGCGCCGATTTAGACTCAACAGCGACGCGTGTCGAGGCGGGCCAGCCAAGCAGCCGATTTATTGTGATGAAAGAGACATTTGAGGATGGTCGGGAAGATCACTCGTGGAAATCGATCAAGTTCCGATGCTGGTCAACTCAATTACCAATGTGTGTTTATCACAGATACTTTGGTCTCCCAGGCACGCGACCCGATAATGCACATGGTCGATCCCCACAGCCAAATAAAAACCAAGAGTTTGCAAAATCGTTCTTTGAGAACCGGCATCCCTCCCCCCGCTCCCCCCACCATGCAGTCTAACGCTCAACAACCGAGTCTTGAACAGCAGGAAAGGACCTTGTCCTACGAGGAGAAGGCGCCTCCAAAGGCTCCATCTGACACTGAGAAGGCTATCGCCTCCTCTTCCTCATCCATTCACGAGGAAGAAGAGAAAAAGCCCTCATTCTCAGAGCGTTACAAGCACTTCATTCGTGCCGGCCTTGCTATCGTTATTCTCGGTTGGTGGATCTCCTCCACAGTGCTTCCTGCTACCCGCCCTCGATGGTTCGTTACCTCACGTCGTCTATCTGTGCTTTTCTGCTCACACTGCGAAAAATAGGATTGTGCAAACTATCTGGGCGTGGTTCTTCCTCCTGTGAGTTTTACCCACCGCTGTCACACGGATCTTATCTGACGGTTGCGCTCAAGAGTCATCGCCTTCCGCTACATCCCCAACTCAGTAGTGTCGAAGCCGGTGTCGGCTGTCTGGCGTCCGGCGGTGTCAACGCCATGGAGCAAGCTACCCCGCATGGGGCGTTATGCTATTGGTTGGCTCGTTCTTCTGGGCACCGTCTTCGGGTCAGCGTTTGGGTTCCCTTTCGTCACCGATGTAAGTGCATCATCTGTTATTGCCGCAGCCATGGCCGCTCATGTCTATACATAGAACACTGGCTACGGCGACCGTGCGATCTCAGTCGCTGGTCTGTTCGTCTTCCAGGGTGGATTATACTTGAGCTCAAAGCATCGGTCTTCAATCGCATGGTATGTCATTTCTATAGCTGTCACCCTCTAGATTGGCTGATTATCTCCAAGGTCCACTGTCATCGTGGGCTTGTTCATGCAGCAAGTGATCGCTATGTTCGTGCTGAAGACAGGCGCTGGATTCTCCATCTTCAAGGTCAGTCTGTTCTACCTCCCCGCTCTTGTACCGCAGCTGAAAGAACAATTTTGCAGTGGATCTCCTACGCTGCTGCTGACTTCCTCAACCAATCTCAAGCTGCCGGACGTTTCTTCTTCGATGTGGAAACTGTTGACAAGCACTGGTTCTTCGTCAATGTGGTGCGTAAACGCAAAAGTCATGTCCTCCAACTTCCCTCGCTGAGACCAGTCATTTAGCTCCTCGCTATCATCTTCTTCATCGCGTTCGTGCAAATGATGTACTACCTGGGCGCCATGCAATGGGTCATCAAGCACTTGTAAGTTGGTTGCACGCGACCCGAAGGACTGGTGCTAATAATAATTTTTCCCTAGCGCGTGGTTCTTCTTCCGAACGATGAATGTGTCTGGAGCCGAGGCTGTGATAGCCGCTGCTTCTCCCTTTGTTGGACAGGGAGAGAGTGCTTGCTTGGTCAAGCCGTACGTTGATCGTCAGTGCAGCATCGTTTTCCATCCGTTTGCATGAAACTCATATGAGTCTCTTTCTAGTCATGACGCCATCCGAATTCCATCTTGCCATGACTTCTGGATTCTCCACGATTGCTGGTTCTGTGCTTAGCGCCTTCATCGCTCTCGGTGTGCCACCAGAGAATCTTGTCACCGCTTCCATCATGTCTATCCCTGCTTCTATCTCAATCTCCAAACTGCGTTACCCGGAGACGGAAGAGCCTGTCACTCGTGGTCAGGTTGTCGTGGCTCGAGGAGAAGAGAAGAGTACGAGTCAAATCTACCTCACTCCTCCTACACAACACTCACCTCTATGCTACAGACGCCCCAGGCAATGCTTTCCAGGCTTTCAGTCAGGGTGCCACCTTTGGTCTCATCATCGCCGGCCAGATTCTGTAAGACTTCTCTATCTGCATCATCCATCCTGGTGCTAAATTGTATCGTCAACAGCGCGAACGTCGCGACCATTCTCTCTCTTTTGGCAGTTGTCAACGGAGTATTGACATGGGTGGGCAAGGGCTTCGGTATCGCCAATCTCACCCTCGAGTTGGTCGGAGGATACGTCTTCTACCCTCTCACTTTCTTCATGGGTACGAGCGCCTCATCATTAGTTTTCTCTACCGAAACTTACCCCCCTCTGTCAAGGTGTTCCCCGCGACGAGATCCTTCGTGTTTCCCAGCTGCTTGCTAAGAAGATGGTGGCGAATGAATTCGTTGCGTACTTAGATCTGCAGGCCATCACTAACAGCGACAACCCACTATCGCCCCGTGCTTACACCATCGCCACCTACGCTCTTTGTGGGTTCGCCAACATCAGCTCTCTCGGTATCCAGATTGGTGTGTTGGGCGCGATGGCACCTTCAAGAGGTCGTGTCATTGCCGCAGTTGCTACTTCGGCGATGTTGTGTGGTTTCCTTTCGACCATGCAAACAGCAGGCATTGCGTGAGTCTTACCTTCCTACTTCCCACGACGCCCATCTTTCTGCCCCACGTCAGCGTGCACATTATTGACTTTTTGCTTTCACAGTGGTATGCTTGTTTAATCAGTGTTATTCCTGGGCTATTGGTATTATCGGTGTAATTATGCGTCAAGACGGACGCGGGGTCGACTGTAGTGTACATTACATCTCATGCCCAGTATATACTTGTGCCTACTGTGAGTTACATCTCACCCCCAATATATGGTGCAACGATTTCTCGCCAGCAGGCGTTCATCTCCATATGTTCGCCTTTGCATATTTTGAGAGTCACCCCACCCTTCTCATCCAACTTTCGAAGACCAATCCAGTCCTCGAGATAGAGGGGCTGCTTGCGCATGGGAATTCTGTCGTCTCCGTTCCATGCGGTGAATCTCGACTGAGCCGAGTAGTCGGGGGCAGGGATTGGCTCGGAGCCAAACCACGCACTCTCCTTCGGCACCACGGTCTTATCCTCAGTGAAGAGGACTAGGACAAGGTTTGAGAGACTGGCTAGGTTGGCTGCGTACGTCTGGTTACGTTGGTCGGGGACCTCGTTGTTTATGGATGCTAAAAAGCGATTCTTCATAAGGTATGTTCCATAATCGTACGGGTCACGGTAGTACTGAGCCTATGTGGTGATTGTGTGCATAGGTAGCTGGTCGACGTATCGAAGCACGCCCATGTACTCACCTGAATGATGTTCTGCTGCGCCCAGTCCCCGTACACCGCTGCTTTTGCAGCGCGACGAGCGAGCTGACAGACAAAGTCGTAACGTTTACATACAGGGAGGTCAGAGATCCCCATGTGCTGCGAGCCAAATGTGATCAAGTTGTTGATTGGAGGGTTGTTGTACCGTTCCACGTATGCGCGAAGAAACTGACCCCCTGTAGTACTCTCCGGTAAGCAGGCTAATCAACTTCGCATAGATTGGTTGGATAGTTACTAGCCTTGAGACAGACCAATCGCGTCGAAGCCATGTTTGAGCTCTGGGATGGCTTGAATTTGAGCGGCAGCCAATTCTATCTGCTCATTCGAGCTGCCATACTGTTGAACAATGAGAAGGAGTATGCGTCTGTATGTGGTAGCAACTGACGAAGCCAGCACGTCGGTCCAAGTCTTCGTCCTCGCTGATGTAAACGGAGTGCACGAAGATAGATGGGTATTCTTTCTTGAACAGAGCCTGAAGCTCCAGCATGCCTTCTGATGAGGCGTAGTCGCCTAGACCATGCCAGACGACTAGAGGTCTGATATTAGTAGCTGAGGCTACGATGACTGCGAAGCATGCGGAGACGAATTGAAGGAGCAACATCTAGGCACGACGTTTGGTCAGAGTTTGTGATCAGGTTGTGATCGTCCACAATAATAGCCCATAATAGACCCCCGGGAGCAAGGTGGGCCGCTTCCGTGTAGCCATTTCCATTAAACCTTGCTTTGAGCTTACAGCAATCTTTCTTCCGCCGCGTTCCTTTCTCTTCAGCCTGCTCATTCAACAATTGGTGGCCCATGGTCTTCTTGAGATCGCTCTCCCGTAGAGATATCTTCTTGGTTCTCCTGGGTGCTGTGTCACTACACCTATTCACCCTCATCTTTCCTTCGGCACTACATTCGACCCATGACCAACGTCTCATCATAGCCAACCCACACATCGACCACCCGCCAGCTGACACAAATCCATTGCCTCCACCTCCAGAAGCTGAGCCTGACAGGTTCAAGAATACAGTTCAACACAACGTTCATACTACGGAAAAGGAGTCGAAGAGACCTCATACTCATGTCTCTGGTGCACAGGTCAAGCAAGAGATAATTGAGACCACTCTTGTATCGCACGCTTACGGCTGGACCATCTTCCGAAATTTGTACATGGCCGACGGTACAGTGTTCATAGTCTCGAGGCACCCGTCCTCGTATTTCCCCGACATTCGCTTCATGACCAGCACCGGACTACCTGCAGAAAACACACCCGAAAACATCAAGCTACGAGAACCTACTAAGAAGGATATGGCGATCATCTCTCCGGAGGAAGCAAGACACAGATGGGGGCCAGTGAAAGCTGGTGAACCTTATCGAGTCTGGGCTGTCGAAGGGAATACCGTGAGAGTGTTTCTGTTGAACTCAGTTGCACAGCCCACTCACTGTATTGCTCCGCTCTTCCACAGTTCCTTGTCAATGACCCCTCACAATTTCTGCGCCACTACTACCACTTCGTCGCCGAGCTCGTCTTTGGTGCCTGGGCGTTCTGGACAGGCACTTTCTCACAATCACCCGATGGCGTGGTGACTGCCAGTTCTCCGCCGCCTACTCTCGAAAATACACCATCCTTGGACCGTTTTATCTTCATGAACTCCGACGCCGACGGTTGGAGAGACAACCCCGGTTTCAACCGTTACTTCCTCAGAGCAGCTTTCCCATCTCTCACCGTCGAGCATCGAGAGGACTGGGATGACCGCGTCCTTACCTCTCGCCCACCTCCGTACCCTGCGTACAACTACTCCAACCCAGATCCAAACCTAGATAAAACCGACGAGGAGATCCGCAGAGGCAGCAGAGTCTGGCGCTTTGACCAAGTTCTCTTCGCCGATCGCAGCGCTGCATTCCGTGGCGAAGCATGCGGGAGTCGCACCCAGAGAACTGCCGCGGAGGCATTTGAAGCCATGCAGAAGAGGCTCCCGGTGGGCTGGTGGGACCCGTTACGCAAAGCGGTCCTCCAGTTTGCTGGAGCGACAGAGAACATCAAGTCAAGCGCTCCAAGGACCGAGTTGATGTCTGCTGCAGACCCACAGGCACATTTACCGATGCCGGAGAAGGTGGTGATCACGTATATCGATCGTCAGAAGACGAAGCGAAGCCTTGCGCCGGCTGATCATACTCTGCTTGTCAAGTCTCTGGAGGAGCTCACCGAGAAAAGAGGGTGGGAGCTTATTGTCGTCCAAGCGGAGAACCTAACGAAGGACATGCAAATACGAATCATGGCCCGAACAACGGTCAGTGCATTTGCTTGCGACACCGGTACCTAACTCTAATTCCTCTCAATTCCCTGATCTCCGGGAAAACAGATTCTTTTATCCATTCACGGCAACGGTCTCACGCATCTCTGCCTAATGCCCAACACCCGTATCTCCACCGTTATCGAGATGTTTGTTCCTGAAGGCTTCGCTCATGATTACCAGTGGACGACGCATGCTCTGGGGATGCGCCACTTTGCTGTGTGGAATGATACGTCAGTATTTCTTCCCAACGCTTCTTCTTTCACTCTCTCTGAACCCGCATGCAGCTGGCACACTCTGCCCAATAAACCTAAAGTTAACTACCCTGAAGGGTTCCAGGGCCCAAATATACCCGCTTACGGTCCCAAGATAGCGGAGCTAATCGAAGGGAGGGTCGACTTGAAGTACCCATAAATTATTCGCTCACGCTCAAACTCAAAGCACTGTTAGCATCTCGCTGGCATAAGATTATCTTTGTGTACCTAGTATATTACTTGCTTACTCCTGAGAAATTCCACATAATCGACTAAATACTTGACTTGCTCATAAGTCTCCACGGCCTTAACGCTACGTCTCCTCCTGACAACGCCAATGACTCTGCTAACAAGTTGAATGGTATCCCGTCTGAGAGTCGAGCTATCAGCTGCACTGGCAGGGTCCGTCTCAATCCAGCCGCAAAGACCCAGCTTGAGGATCCACGCGCAGGCAAACACGCCTGCCCGTCCGACGCCCCCGCGACAATGAACCAACATCGGAATGCCACGCAGGGTATACATGTTGATCATTTGTGTGAGATGGTCATCGAGCTCAGCAGGCGATAATGGGGCTAATCCCTCGGGAGTGGGTATTCTAAGGAGTGACACAGGTTAGGTTGGGTTGAGAAAGCGTAGGGAAGAATGTCGTTCACCGTAGTACGTCGAGACCGGCTCTCTGGGAGGCTAAGCTGTACTCTGACCACGGCACTCCGAGAAACTCTAACTCATCGTCGTCTAAACAGCTAGAATGGAGGGGCTTTGAGTGTGGATCGCGCGATGGTGGTTGACATGTCTCGGCTCACCAGACGACACAGCGCACACCCAAGGATCGTATTCGCACGAAATCCATAGCAACGTCTCTACAAACTCCGCTGCGGCCTCTAGAAGGGCCATCCAGACGCACTGAGAGGATTTAGAGATTGAACACACGATGCGACTGTTAATGCTCCCACCTTTCTTGCCCGGGCACGAGGACAGGAATAGGTTTCCTGGTCTCGTCACGGTCGCGTTTGAGTTCGAGAATGATGATGATCGCTTCAATGGTACCCTAGGCGAGCTGAGCACAGAATAGATGAGCCAAGACCGTGAGGCAAGTTATAACAATGAACGTACATCGACGATAAGGTCTCGATTGGGGTAACGGACTTCGGAGAAGGTGGGGCTGTAGCAGATTGACCTTTGGCTCTGGCTGCGTTGACCAAACTAGGGTCGACACAGACAGCAACCTGAACCGACAGTTTCTGAATGTGGGTCGGAGATGGAATGGCCGAACTGGATTGAGTGTGCAGTATTCGTGGGCGTACGTTCGGAAGGCCGGGGACAGGAGAAGGGACTTTGGATATAACGGGGGGGGAGATGGATATATCACAGCCCAGAGCAGCTTCTAGAGCTTGCGACACGTTCTGCGCTCGTCGTAAACGCGTGTCTTCTTGACCGGGTTGGGGGGTATCGAGTGAGGAGTTCAGAGGGCTGGAGAAGCTTCTCTGAGCGGGTATGACAGGTACGGGAGGGGGTCGTTCTGCAGGCGGCGACTGGAATATCCTGTCTAGTGTGAACCTCGGATGCACATCAAAGATGAAGGGACAGCCTGAAGCTCGGTTGAGATGTGAGGTCAATATGGGTATCATTTCTGGGGGTATCATAGCTGAAATGTTTATAGGGTGCGATGCAGATGTCTTGATGCGAAGGGGATGTGGGGGTGCTGTATGCAGAGGGGAGGATATTGCCTCTAGAATTTCTTGTGTTACATTCATGCTATGGTCGACGTTAATCGCCAGGACGCTGGTGTGGATAGTGGGCGGCTCATTGGCTGAAGAGGTTCGATCACAAGGCCACCACCGCTGGGTAATTTCAGCTAAAGCTTTACGCTCTTGCAGCGCGTGAAATTGAGAGGGCATGTGAAGAGAGACGGGTAGGTAGCGCAATGGGCTTCCTACGTGTTTGTGTATCAATGAACATGGCGGGTGACAAAGTGCTGTGAACAGTTGTATACCCTGAGCACCGAATTTTATTTTATTATAATCGCTCATATGGTGCTGAGATGCGAAAGGTGCGAGTCGAAGAGCGGATACAAGCTGGTCTGAAGGGAGGCTTGCCGTTGACATGATGGTACAACAGGCGACAGAAAGTGGGGAAAGTGGTGGTACAGTGATTCACCACGTGTCTAGACGACATCACTCTTGTTATACGACGTCCATTTCTCGACGCTGCGCCTTCCGTTCTGCGTCAACTTGGACTTGAATTCACACTAGAGTGCGCTGGCTATATCAGTAATTATCGGGGAGCGGAATCCCCCAGATCTGAGGGGTTTGTCAGATCAGAATATTGTGTGCTTATCCAAATCTTTCGAAGCCCATGGAGCCTTCGACAGTGCGAAAATACCGTGTAGCTCTTATTCAGAACCAATTTATAGTGCCTCCAAAGGTGTGTGTCAAACCTCGGAAGCCATGTGCCAGAGGAAGGCCACGTATGCAGCCTCAAGCTTGCTCGAGCGCACCGAAACAGCTAAGCGCTCGGTAACAGAAGCGCGATTTTGGGTGGCAAGCGCCCGTAGAACAAGAACTGACTCCATCAAATCTCGTCTCTTGCTCTGAGAACGACGCGCATTCGTTCCTCTTCGGTATTTTACCATGTAGCAAGTGCTCAGTCCACTTTCAGGATGCCAAAGTAACCCTTGGACACCACTCCCCGGCCCTAAGCACGCTAAGGAAGTTGTGGCCGGTAAAATAAAGATTGGCTGTATAAACACGTGGTGAATCACTGTAGATGAAATTGCAGTGACTTGCAAGTTGTCCAATTGTCAGTTGACGCGGCATTCAGGCTTTCATCAGGCACACGGCTTGTTGCTCTCACTTAGCTTTCTCCACTTGCTCCCATCCCCGCCTCTTAATTTCTTTTCTTCCTCGCCGCTTCGTTGATTCGAACGCGGCTCGTCCTTTCTTTTCCCTATGGCCCTTCGTTTCCAGTCAAACCACGATTTTACAGATGTCCCAATACCAACAACAAAAGCACCCCTCCAGGCGTCCACAACGATGCGCAGAGCGAAAACTCTTACCAGGCCAGAGAGAGGAGTAGCCCCTGTGCCATTAATCACACCAGCGTCTCATGCAACAGTAGCGGTAGAAGCAGCAGCAGCGTCCACGGGAAACCCAATTTGGCGAATATTCTCAAGAGTCGTCACTTTCTGGGCTCCGGATTTCCTACTTTCATCAGTGGGAGGAATGCAGGACGATCAGGTGAAGCAGGCATGGAGGGAAAAGGTGGCACTGTGCTTCATCATCCTATGTTTGTGTGGACTGGTCGGGTTCGCAACGGTCGGCACAACGAGAGTGCTGTGTCCTGAGGGCGCAGCTAGTGAATTCGCTACATATGCCAGCACCCCAGGCATCCTCGGCGTAATGGGAGTCGCCTACAACGTCTCCAACGCCAGATCACCAGAAGGCGTCAACCTCCCTCAACTCAGCCAAGTCGGAGGAACGGACATCACCCCTCTCTTCCAACGCCGAGCCGCCGATTACGACAGATGCGCATCTATCAACTTCCTCGCTGCCAGAGACGAACCATGCTCGGGTCAGAACAGTTGCCCACTGGGAAGCATAACTTCCGATAGCACATTCGGCGACTTGCGTCTGGTGAAGACAGAGCTCAAAGTTGGCTACGACTGGGATCAGGTTGCCAATCTGACCGCGCTTCTCGTCATTGATGGGGCAGTCCTCAACATGGAGCCTTATCTCAGGACACATCCCAACCCCATCCCATCCGACAACGTTGACACGGCTCTGCGAACCCTCCTCCAAGGTCATGGCACCTCCAGCGGGAAGGATGGAACTCGGCTATTTTACGCTCGCCAGGACCTTCGTGACGCTGTGCCGTGTCTCAAACAGCGGTACGGTGCTGGCAACATTGACAAGATTGCACCAGGCTGCTTTGCCGCAGACCTCCTTCTCTACGCGGGCCTCATCGTTATCCTAGGCCTCGTCCTCATCCGCTTCGTTATGGCCGTCATCTTCAACTGGTTCCTGTCGGCGAAGCTGGCCGAGAAGCCTGATGCCAGGGAACTGAACCGTTCTGCTATCAGTCCAGCTGTCATGCCTGAAGGCGCCAATGTGTCGGTGGACAATCGTCACGGAACCGCTCCATGGGCTGCCGGGGGGAAGCGGGGGAATAAGCTGAAGAAGTCGATGTCGTCGTTCAGCAGCAACGGTGGGAACAACGGCTCAGTTCTCAAGCTGGCGGAAATTGGAGCAGAGCTCTTCGCCGTCTGCCTCGTAACGTGCTACTCGGAAGGAGAAGAGTCGTTGCGCACCACCCTGGACTCGATCTCTGCAACCACTTACTCTGACACCAGAAAGCTGCTGTTTATCATTGCCGACGGAATGATCACTGGTGCAGGAGAAAAACGAAGCACCCCCGACATTTGCGTCTCCCTGTTGGATGCAGATCCTCGATTCGGCAACCCCATACCAATGGCTTACGAGTCGATTGGCACTGGGTCCAAAGCACAGAATAAAGCGATGGTGTACGCGGGTCATTACAGTGAGCCGTCTACGCCCTTAGCCCGTGTCCATCACATCTGATCTCATCACAGCTGTTGCCGGACGACGAACACCGACGGTGATAGTGGTCAAGTGTGGTACAGAGGAAGAAGCTATGACGGACAAGAAGCCAGGCAATCGTGGCAAGCGAGACAGTCAGCTCATTCTCATGAACTTCTTCTCTCGCGTTACCTACAACGACCGCATGACGCCGCTGGACTTCGACCTCTTCCGGAAACTCCATATCCTGATGGGGGTAACGCCTGATTTCTTCGAAGTATGCTTGATGGTCAGTCAACTCGATTCTCTCTCATCAAGTTCTTGATGTTGACGGTATCATGACTAGGTTGACGCCGATACCAAAGTCTTCCCGGAGTCGCTCGGCTACCTCGTGAACTGCATGCACCACGACCAGATGATTATGGGCGTTTGCGGAGAAACGAGGATAGCCAACAAACGACAGTCTTGGGTGACGGCGATCCAAGTGTTCGAATACTTCATCTCCCATCACATGGCGAAGGCTTTTGAAGCGGTGTTTGGTGGTGTCACTTGTCTTCCAGGATGTTTTTCCATGTTCAGGTTGAAAGCCAGACGTACAGCAGGAGATGACTGGGTACCTTTGATCATCAAGCCCGAGATTGTCAAGGAGTACAGCCAATCCGAGGTCGTTACGCTGCACCAGAAGAATCTGCTACTCTTGGGAGAAGATCGTTTCCTGACCACCATCCTACTCCGGACGTTCCCCAACCGAAAGATGATGTTCCTACCCCAGGCCAGATGCAGAACCATCGTACCGGACACATTCGCCATCCTGCTTTCCCAGCGACGACGATGGATCAATTCAACGATCCACAACCTAATGGAGCTGGTCCTCGTACGAGACCTTTGCGGGACGTTCTGCTTCAGCATGCAGTTCGTCGTCTTCATGGATCTTCTTGGAACCGTTGTTCTTCCCATCGCCGTCTCCCTCACTTATATGCTTGCCATTATGATGGCCTTGAACCCTCCGAAAACGTTCCAGGAAGCTATACCACTCATGCTGCTCATAGCGGTGCTTGGTTTACCTGCCATTCTCATCCTCATCACCACCCGGAAGGTCGTATACGTGTTTTGGATGATGATTTACCTCGTCGCTCTGCCGGTGTGGAACTTCATATTACCAGTCTACGCGTTCTGGCACTTCGACGATTTCTCATGGGGTGAAACGAGGTGAGAGTTTTCATGTCTCTCGCCGAGAATTTGCTCTCTGAAACGTGTTTGATTCCAGGAAAGTGGAAGGAGAGACGAAAGGTGACGATCACGGCGTTGGAAAAGCAGGCAAGTATGAAGCCGTTCCGATGAGGCGATGGGAGGACTGGGAAAGATCTCGCCTGCGCAAAATAAAACGCGAAGATCGTCGTCGACGAGAAATGGAGCGATTGCATCCCAGCGGCTTCAGCGGTGGTCACGGCGATTTCCTCAGCGCTCGCTACGACTCAGGGAGCCAGTACGATGGTTCCGACACGCACTCCATTGCCTCGTCCGCTGAAGATGATCAATGGGGCTCTCAAGTTGGTGGATATAACGAGAATGGAGCCCAGTACCCCCCTCCGCCGGTCGCCTTCCTTCCGGCCCAAGATGCTCTTGCCAGTGCAGAGACTCTAGCGGGAGATCAGCTAGAAGCTCTTCTACAATCGGGCTACGACGACAACAAATTCAATGGTCGTTCTGGTCAAACGGGAGCCAATGCTCCTCGATATCAACTTTCGGACCAATCGTCCTCAACCACCCAACTTATGCACGGCTACTCTCCTGTCTCCCGCTCCCAATCTCCAGGGCCTGGCTTCAACACCGCTCTTTCACCTACAACACCTACCGTCAATATGAGTGGGCAGGCCGACGCCCCTGGTCGAGGAGGCGATTATGGGCCGCTGGGTCCTCTGGGCCCCGGGGAAAGACGTTGAACCACATAGACTTTTTCACGGACTTATCCCATTATTTTTCTGTTTCACTACCTTAGGATCTCTTATACCCCCTGTCGCTCTTGTAAGTCTACTGTGGGGCCTCCTAGAAACGCATCCCCCGCATACCTCACCACATGATAATTCTCGCACTGATTCATTTACACATACTCCTCGTTGCTTTCCGTCCTGTCGTTTCTTTGCTTCTATCTGGTCCTTGGAGAATCTCGCATGTTTTGTGTACATAGGGAAGGAGGAGTACTGGTCATTTACATAACGCCTTCATGTCAACCACTGGTGCCGCTGGCGCGGGGCAGACAATAAGAGGGAGTCCCGGCTTGAACTCGGAGCATGAAGCGTGAAAGTCACAAAGTGACCGGTTGGTCAGTCAGTCAGTCAGTCAATGAGGTCAATGTGGTCAGTCAGTGTCGATTGTGAAAGTGATCAATTTTTTGAGCTCGGCCTGGCCACCCTTCGGCCAGTGTGGTAAACTCACTTACCGGACCGAGGTTGTTCAAAGATCTATGGACGCACTCCCTTGGAACCTGAGCAATCCGTTACGGTTTTGTCACCCCCTCCCACAACACTATCAACACAGCGCCACAGAATAATACTCATCTCGGGGTTAGGTACCCTTTCTCTCTCCCATACCTCTTTCACTTTCTAAATCTTTGCAGATGCTGGCCCACCATGTCTCCTCCACACACTTTTCCCCAGTGTCAACGCCTCCATCCTCTATACCAACGACAACAAAACGTCGAAAACCAACGCTAACGTATCGCGCTCCCACATCGGTACAGAAGACCATTCCCTTGGCCCAACCCACTTCCACGTCCAGATCTCGACCCCCTTCCAACTCACAGCTTTCATCTTCGGCCCCGTCACCGCTCTCCAAATGGTCTCACACACCCGAAGAACTGCCATCTCTCCCCTCTTCATCTCGAAGCTCCTCCTCCAGCTTCGCTGACAGGGATACTACGCCTCGTCCTCGGGATCGCCATAGCTCGTCGTTCCTACCGTTGTATCATCCCTTTGGACCCCTTGCGTTGTCGCTACCGCCTCTAGACCCCATTGCTCTGGGACTCCCCATATCTCCTCGACTGGCGGAAGCACTCGAAGACTCTCTACGTTCACGCAAACAAGGCAACAGAGCGTTCTCCTCCAGCGCAGATCCCACTCCCCGTCGCGGCTCCGAACCCGTCGAAGTCGTCCCGGAGAGATCCAGCCCACGCAAAAGACGGACGAACGGGTCTTCTGGCGGCGGTGCGTCGAAGCGAAGAAGAAAAGAAACGACAGAGGGCGACGCGGCGTACCCAGCTAAACGGACGAGGAGCAACAAAGCCCGGTCACAGTCATTTGTTCCTGATGTTGATCCGGAGGGTGCGGATGCGATGGCGATCCGCCCGGGGTCTAGTGGGAGTGAAGATGCTGTGAACTCTGTCGCCGCCCCAAACAGAACAGCAGCAGAAGAGGCGGCAAGAAGGCTCCTGGATCTGGAGTCGGGCTCGGACGCGGCGTTGGATGCGTTATCTCATCAGGCTGAGCAGGGTCTCGCGTCGTTGATGTCCAACCTGGATCAAGCACTGGTCAAGTTGGTGTCAGCAAGCCCAGAGTAATGTGCTGACGAGCGCGCTTTCTTTCCTCTTTCACTGCGACATTTATCGTTATCTTTCTATTACGTTATTGCGCCTGTTGTATCCTTATAGACGCCAGAATCACGACGCCCAGATTTGTTTCATATGCATCGAGCTACTTACTGTACTGTAGCTCTACTTCTTCACATTGTTGACTCGCTGACTGTATTCAATTTAACGTTTTACCCTTGGATCCTCCAACCCAATCAAGCCTCGTGTGCTCTTCTCATGCTCCTCAGACAGCATTGAAATGCCAGAAACGACCAGCGACCGGGATGTCGCATCGAACAGTGGCGACTTGCAGGTCAATACCGAAGTCGGCGAGGCACTGTCCCTGGTTCGTGAAAGGGCGAATCTGGCAGCCTCGAGCTGTGGCAGGGTTCCCGAATACGTTGCACTCGGAGCAGTCGATGAGGTACTTCTGCAGGCTGAATACATCACGGGAGGGTGAGTACCAGTATCGAGGATACGGCAAGGAGGGAAGGAACGTACGCGTCGTTGTCGTTGGCAGTCTGGAGGGTGATACCTCCCGATGCTCCGGATACAGCCAGGGACCCCGCCGCCGTTCTGCAAGTAACTGTCAGTCTCCTGTACGAAAGAAGGGAGCTGGTGTGCACTCACTTGAAGGAGAACGCCTGGGAAGCATCAGGTGTGACGGAGAAAGTCATCGTGCTGCTGTCGGCGGGCACAATGCTCGACCCAGCAGCAACAGGCGAAGCTGACCAGGTGCCGCTCACGAAGACGGCGACGTTTTGGCCTGCGAAGTTGGGGATGCAGGTTTGGGCTTGAGCTACACCGAGTGCGGCGGCCATCATGGAGATCTTGGTGAAAGAGAGCATGTTGAGGACTGGTGCGAGGACGGGGAGTTCTCTGAGAAGCGAAGGGGAGAACGAGCCTTTTTATACCTGTTTCGGGGGTTTGCGGGGCAGAAAGAACTGCATCGAGGTGAGTGCTGCGCGCTACTGACTCGAGAACAACCCGAGAACGTTGCCGATTTTCTATGCGGCTTCGAGCACGGGAGAGACGTACTTTCATGCAGGGGTGACTCCCTTGCCGAGCTTGGGGTTTCTGGAAACACGGCTAGGGAATACAAAGGAGTGGATGGAGGCTAACTTCGCATCTGCAATCGGGACGAGTCCAGACGCAGGTCAGAACGATTAAAACGACGCAAAACTAGACGAGGTGTGGGCGGCTGGCTGCGTGCATATGCGCAATGACAGAGTTGCATGTAGGCGCCTGATGTTGCTTCGAAGGAGGTTACTTCCCAATTAGCCACTGGTGCTTGGTTGTCCTCGTGGCCGAGATCGCTTCGTGGGTTTTCAGGACAATTATAAGCTTCCCGTCCGGTGGACTCGAGTGCATCCGGTCCAGTAGCATACTTTCGAGAGCGAGTAGTAGTTAACGCGCGTTGACGTCGTTGAACGCTGTCGCCAGAAGAATCCTGCCCACTCGGAGCTTACTGACGCGGAGTTCCGAATCACAGCGTGCGAATATTTGCGAGGCAACGGCGCGGAGGATGCTCCCTCTACCGAAACTTTGTGGGGAGAGTACCACTCCCTATATGGTTGGCCTTTGAGCAACTCGCTCTTGTGGGGCTAGTCGTACTGTCACGCCGGTACCTGGGCGTCTGCTACGGAAGTGCAACCGACACCAGGTTCTGCTGTCATTGGAGAAGCTCCTCCATGCTAATTGAGAATGCTATAAATACTTCCCATGTCAAGTCACGATTGAGATGGACGCACGAACGAAGCGTTCGATTAGTAGATCGGCCGCCACACAGATCTTTAGTCCCACGCCGAGACTTACAAAAAAGCAGCTAGCTTGTCTGCCAACATTAGAGTCGAAGAAACACAGGGGACCGGTTAACGGCATACAAGAAGCGGAACTCCCAGCAGATTGAATCTCCAGGGGAACCAGAGCGAGAAGGATGATGAGGGAGAGTTTGCATCTGGCGTTATCTTGACATTCGCACGTCTCGTGGTCGCGTTCTCACGCGTAGAAGACAAGGTGGCTAACCAGGTGATTTAGCTTCTACCACCACCACGGTTTCCCAGACTTTCCACAGTTGGTCTATCACGTATAAATAAATACAGAATGCTTTCTGTCTATTCAAGTCCCTTGATTCTTTGTTGCTCCTCTCTGTTTCTCTGCGCACTCAGCCATGGAAGAAGTTGGTAGGAGAAACAGTGGTGCCTACCACAACACTTACAGCGAGACCGGCTCTGAAGCGGGTCTCAGAGGTACCTCCTGCAGCATCCTGCTGATTTTTTGAGATCTGGAAAATAAGTTAACCTCCTTCTAGAGCATGAGGCAGTGCTCGCTGGATCCCGTTTCTCGGAAGGAGTCCAGCCCGCTGAGCAAGACGCGGCGGCTGCCAATAGTGAGTTCCACTGTACGCGTCGGCTTCGTCTTCCTCAACGCCATCGCGTCCACAGAGGGGGAAACTCCAAAAGTACCTTTTTACAAGCGCCGCAAGTTCATCATCTCTCAGGTGAATTGTGTTCAAGTTGTTCGCGAGCTGTAGTGCTCACTTCCCGTGAACAGTTGATCATCATCCCTCTCGGAATCGCGCTGCTCTTCATTCTGCTCTTCCCCGTGGTCAAGGCCATCGCTCAGCTTCTGGTGAACAAGAGTACTCTGGACATTCAATCGGCCATCATCACCAACCCTCAGAACGGCTCGTAAATCATATGTTTTCCTCCGTTTCCCTCGTTCTCACGGACTGACGTGCCTATCTAGATTCACCCTCGCTCTCGGAGGAAATGTACGTAGATTAACGATCTCTGACACGCGGAACGCTCATGTTTTTTCCCATGACCTAGGTTGCCCATACTGGGAAGCTCAACGCCCGTATTTCGTTCACTAGGCGCGTGGATGTCACTTGGGTGGAGGATGATCAGACAGAGACCCCGCTGGGCTGGATGAACCTGCACGATATCCATACCAAGCATTCCAGGGCAGACATCGACGACCAGACCGAGTTCACCATCGGGGACCAGGATGCGTTTGCCAGGTTTACAGAAACGATGATCACCAGCCAGAATTTCACCTGGAAGTTAACGAGCGACAACCTCCACGTCCATGCGCTCAAGTTTCCCACCGCCAAGGGCATCAAGTTCAGGAAGTATGTTACATTGGATGGTAAGACGAGGATCTCTTCTCGGAGTTTTCGCGCCGTGCTAATTCGAGACCAGGGTTTCACAGCTTCAATGGTCGCGTGTCCCTTTTGGACTTTCGGCTTCCTCGTGATAATCCAGACGGTGGAATCGATTTTGTTGCGGTTAACCAGCTGGAGAACGGAAGGTATCGTCTCGCTTGGTCACCTATTCCTTGAGGCGAAAATCTGACGAGGAGACTAGTCCGTTCATGATTGACCTAGGGACGGTTGTGTTTGATCTATCCTACCGAGGCGTGTACCTTGGTTCTGGAGCAGGCGTCAATACAGCTGTGGTAAGAGAGTCCTTCTAAACAAACGAGCCCTTTGTGAGTTATTCTCGCCCAGGCACCAGGGAAAAACATCATCTCGCTCGCAGGAACATTGGTGCCTCAGTTTGGAGATCAGAATCTGACCGTCGTCTCGGAATTGTTTACGAAGTACCTCAACGGCGAGACTGCGCCAGTGTTAGCCGTGGGGAGGTCGACTCTGCAGACAGACAACACTTCCATCTCTTGGTTGAGTCAGGGTCTTCAGGCTCTCGTTCTGGAGGTGCCCTTTAAGTCATCTCTGGATATCAGTCCTATCAAAGCCCTCTCTATTGGCGATTTCGACCTGGACTTCGACCCTTCGGCTGCGTGGGCTCCCATAGCCAATAGTCGGACGGTACAAGCAACTCTCGGTGAGCTTCACCTCAACCTCGCTTAACTGCTGCTCATAACGAATATCGTATTAGAGTTGCCTTTCGGATTCGGGTTAAGAATCGATCAAATACAGAATGACTTCAACATAACTCAGAACGGGGTCCCCATCGCTGCTTTAGTGACTGTAAGCTACATTCGCTACTTTCTGTCATCCACGCTGCTTGCTGACACTGTTCTTCAGCCTCTCGGTGCTTCTACCTCGGAAGTCAGAGTAAACGGCGAGGCCAACACTTCCGGTACCATCAACATTACAATCCAGGACACCCCACTGCTTGTTCCTGCTGCCGGCCGCAGTCTCTTCTCCGCATTTAGTACGTGCGCTACCCAGCATTCGACAGGTCTGTAACTGACGACATCGGTGCGCTAGATGCAAATCTGACGAGCCAGGAGGAGCTGAAATTCCGACTCGTCGGGAACTCAAAGACGGTCGCCCGCATGAACATTGGAAACATCACCTTGGACCCCATCAAAGTTGATGTGGAGACGAGCTTGCGAGGGATGAGAGGGCTGAAGGATCTGGTGTCTATCAATTCGGTGGACGTTACCGGAGGTACAGAAGAAGGTATCCAGCTGAGCATTGGAGGTAAGATCATTTACTTACCTAGCATCCCGCTTTCAACACTGAGCAGTGTCTAGTGGTTATCAACAACCCTTCAAACCTCGAGCTTACTACGGGTGATCTCAGTGAGTTTACCTCCCGTAAACGCAAGCCTGGCAGCTAAGATTTCATTTGCAGCCCTGCAGTTGGTTCGGAACTCCGCAGTACTGGGGACATCGTTGTTGCCCAACCTGACTTTAGTCATGGGTCCGAATAACCTTACCTCAGTCACCACCTTTGACGTAGGTCTCGCTCACTTCATCAGCTCGTCCCCGCACAGCTGACTCGCAATTTTCAGTCCAACACAGAACAGGGGTCGCTCACGCTGGACGAGTTCGTTGCGGGTCAAGGTTCGTCGAGCGCATTTGGAAGTCTTCATCTTGCTTACAGTCATCTAGACGTGGCTTTGAGTATCGCTGGATATGATGGAAGCACAGAAGTAGCCTCTTTGCTGGAGGCGTTCAAGACGCTGGACATTCCAGTTACATTACCTGCGTTGAGCAGTCGTCTCCTCGACAGCGCTGCACTCACAGGTTGTTATCTTCATTTTCCTTTCTATGCAACTTATCGCTCATTCTGGCCCATTGTAGTTTTGCCCACCACCGGTCGAGAAAGTAACGTCAGCCATGTCACTGTCAACCTCAACAACCCCTGGACCGCGCCCCTCCGGATAACGAAGATCAGCTCAACCGTCAAGTACCAGTCGCTGACCGTCGGTACCATCTCGAGTGAAGAAGCGTTCACTTCGGAACCACTCTCAATCACTGCGTCTCCGCGCCTGGATCTGAACATGAACTTCGACCATGCAACCTTGTTCACTTTGACTCGAGCCCTTGCAGTCGAAGCAGGTCTCGATGTCGCGCCTTTGGACGGAATGGTTGAACTCGGTGGGTTTGAGTATCTGTTCACTACAGGAGAGCCTCTGTCGAGGACGAAGAGGGCCAACTTGTATACGTGAGCCTTGGTCGATACCCGCTTTTTGGCTTGCTCTCAGGTCTTTCTCGCAGTGGTTTCAATCTACCTGACTTCGTGCAAGAGGCGTTCAAGAAGCTTACGTCCGACGTTGAACTTGAAGCCGAGGTTACCATAGGTGAGGATGAGCATTTGGGCCCGTCCTGTTTCATTCTCACAACCATCGAAAGGTGACTTTAGGACGACTCTTCGTTATACTCAGCGCGGTCTTCCAACGAAGACTGACGAGACTCTCAACCTGATTCTGCCCATCTTGGCACAGCCAATTGTCCAGAAAATCGTTGACCAATCGATCCTCGGGTAAGGTGCCTCTCTCTTGCCCCCCCACTGCATCGTTCTGAGACGCTTCTCGTAGCATTGATAGCGTGCTAATCTCTGATCCGCGACCGGAGAGATTCAGTACAACCCTCTATATTTCCGTCCAAATTGTCACTGACCTGTTGTCCGACAGCCACTGGACTTCAAGGCTCCATCAAGGACGCTGGTCCATGTGCGTTATCTTGCTTTCTCGAGTGGACACCTTTAGTGACTCTTTCATACAGTCGACGCCGTCATCAAGTTTCCTGCGGGACTCTCTGTTACATGGTCTGATCGACCTCTCGGCATGATCCAGATGGACGATGTGGCAGTTGTAGGAGACCAGGGCGCTGTGATCACCTTGACGTCTGAGTTCGAGGTCGCTGACGTTGCTCACTTGACTGACTTCACCAAGGTAATGCTCAGAGCGCGTGCATATGCAAGAGAAGGCTAACGGTGTTCTGACTGCAGACACTCTTGACCGACGAGTCGTTCCTCTGGGTCATCACAGGGCAGAATCTCACGGGTGCGCGGTATTGCCTGTATGTTTGAAGTAACCCACTGACGTTAACGTTTTTGTTGCGAACAGTTGCTGCGCTCGGTATGTTCCCTCCTTGTCGTTGTCGATGTGTATTCACCGAGGTTCAGGCATTGCTGTCGAGAGCATCGCTCTTTCTCAGAAGGCCGTGACACTCAAAGGGTTCAATGGGTTGAAGGACGCTGTCAAGATTGAGACCTTCGACCTTCCGTCTAACCACCCTGATGGAGGCATTCGACTGACCCTCGAGAGTAGTGTGACCAATGTGAGCTATGCACACCTGGTCATCTTTACCACCTCGCTAAGTGGATTGGATTTAGCCCTCGCAAGTGGGTATGCGTGTCAGCTCTCTCGGCTTCAACACATTGGTCGACGATCTCATGATTGCTGTTGTCACCGCTGAGGATGTCAACCTCATGCCTCTCTCCACTTCTCCTCTTCCCTTGGCAGGCAGACTCATTCCACAAGACTCGAGTCAGGGCTTGGACGCTGTCTCTGGGGTGTTCAACCGTTTCATCCACGGCGAGGATAGCGGCGTGCTCGTGCAGGGTGCCAGCGCTGGCTCAAGTGATGTAAGCCGCTCTACTCTGGCGTTGTTCGTTGTCTCATGTATTTTCTCGTAGGTGGTTTGGCTCAACGAGGGGATCAAAGCGCTTCGCACCGCGACAGTTCTCCCTAACCGTGGCAAACAGAGTCTCATCCAATCCATCACCCTCAACCAGATGCAGCTCATGTTCACTGAGGACACTGCATACCGTCCGGCATCTTCCAGTAACGCTACCGACGCTGCCTTTGCGCTTCCGTTTGGGTTTCCCGTCGACATCATCGCTCTGGAGCAAACGATCAATGTGGGCTTTGACGGCACAAACATGGCGGAACTCGTCTTGCCCAAAGCAGCCACGGAGACGGAGGTGGACGAGCGCATAATCCACATCAAGTTCGACGATGTGCCATTCGCTGTACTTTCCGGCCAGAACTCGGTCTTCGACCGCTTCGTAGCTTCCATCGCCACCACGGATAGGGAAACAATGCGTCTGTCAGGATCAGCAAATGGCGATGCGAAAACCGCCGTTGGTACTCTCGCCTTGCAGGGTCTCGACTTCGACGTGGAATCAAGCATTGGTGGATTGCAAGGTCTCAATACGGTCCCTGTAGTGATCAGCGACCTCGATGTCAACAGAGGCTTCCCAGAGTTCCTCCTCATCAAGGTGCAGAGCCGGATCACTAATCCTAGGTAAGGGAATTTCGTCGGACTGTTGTGACCCGCGCTGAACTACTGTGCAGTAACTTGACCATAGGTATGTTGCTCGAAGTTGCAGAGGGATAGGTCAGTTGATTAGCTTGTCACAGGCACCGGAGATGTTGCATTTGCTCTCCGATTCAGGTAGGATTCGCAACCTGTTAGACCGAGACGATACTCACTTCGCCTTTCAGTGGTTCGCAGATAGGGACTGCCAATCTCGTATGGACCGTTCTTCCATCTGCACTTCGCAAGCTGACGGTTTACGTATAGAACGATTTGGTCATCATACCTGGCTCCCGGAACTACTCCACAGGTATGTCTCTTTGGACACGCTCGATGGCCGAGCTTTGTCTGATGTCGCACAGATGTACGCTACTCTCCTCAAGGGGGTGCTGTACCTGCAGGCATGCTACTCCTGGCCAACTACATACAAGGCGTAGACTCCAAGACCACCATCGCCGGTACCTCTTCTTCCACACCTATCGAGTCACTCCAAGACGGCTTATCGGCATTGGAGTTCACCCCGGTCATTATTCCTCCTTTGAACAGAAAACTCGTCTCTGCCGCATCCCTCAGCTTCCCTAAGGACATCAGCGAAAGTGGCGTGGCCCAGACGACTTTCACACTGGATAACCCTTTCACGGCGAGCATCAACCTCTTGACTGTTGATGCCGCTGTTACCTACAAGGGCCTCGACATCGGAAGGATTAACCAAGTTGATGTATCCTCCTCGCCCATTCATGCTGATGGCCACAGCTCCGTTACCTCCCCAAAGCTTCCTCTCGACTTCAACTTGGATCCTTTCTTCATCGTCAGGCTTGTGTCTACAGCTGCTCAGGAGCGAGGGGTTGATCTAGGACCTCTTGTGGAACTTTTCCAGATCCTCATCGAAAATCCAGACTTCGATCCGCCGGTATAAAATACTATGCGTCGCTCTCGTTTTTTTCGTGCTCACAGAAAACCCTTGTCTAGGTGACTAGTCAAGTGGATGATGGCGATGCTGTTTGTGCTAGGTGAAGCACGTTGCAATACCACCCGATTGAACTCCGCTGATCCCGAACCCCACCTTCGCTTCCAGTGGTAATCAGTTCGACGTGGAGGGCGCCATCCTGAAGGCTTTGGACGGCATCGAAGTTGACCTCGATATCAAAACAAGGACTACGTTAGATGAATGTAAGCTTCGTTCACTGAGGTGCGGCTTTTGTCCGAGCTGAGACGGGTTTTCCAAGATGCCACCGATCTGGCTTTCAAGCAATCGGGAGTGCGGTCATCTGTGAGTGGTCTGTCGTAAACGACAAGGTCCAAGTCTCATCTTCATGCTGGCAGGTGGACGAAACGGCACTGTATCTAATTGGTGAGGTGTCGCGCGGTCTCCTGTGCGTCTCCGTGCTAAGCCCCCCAAAGGGGCCGTTGCCGCTCCCATCACTCAGAAATTAGTCGATAACGCGATCCTTGAGTTTACCGAAGCCAACATCACGTTCGTTCAGCTCGTCCTTGCATATCTCTTGCTCTTGTCGACTGATATTCAATTTCCAGGAATATCTCAAACAACGGATTCGAGCTATCACTGAAGGGATCACTCAGCAACATAGGACCGTTGGATGCCGAGATCATCTTTGTTGACCCTGTGAAGTGCGCAAACCCATCAAAGTCTCTACAAGTCGTCTAACCTAGCAGCAGAGTCACCTGGGATGGCCAGGATATTGCGGAGATCATATTGCCACCAGGTGTGATGATTCCTGTCGATACTCACCGCTCACAGACCCTGATGAGAGCCCAGTTTGCGCCGCCGCCAACAGCGGGGTCCCCAACTATCAAACAAAGGCCGCCTTGACGATTACCAACCAGGAAGCGTACGTTTCTAGTGAACTCTGCTACGCCAGCGACCACTGCTAATCGCTTTGCACGATGAATAGATTCACCCAATTCGCCGTTTTCTTGCTTCATAACCCAGAGTTTGAGTGGATCATCTCGACTCCAAGGTTGCGCGTCAGAGCACTGGGAACCATATTTGATAACGTGTCCTTGTCGAAGACGGTCTCGTTCAGAGCTTTCAATTCGCTACCCGGTGTCACCATCTCGGACTTCCAGCTTCCAAGTGATGATGCGGCTGGCGGCATCCATATCGAGACTGTTGCCAACATTCCTTCTTCTGCTGGTGAGTTTACCCAGTGGCGAACCATCTACATCGGATCATCATAACTTTCGCCCTCATCTAGAGTTGGGCATCGATCTCGGAACGGTTTCTTTCGACTCGTTCTACGATGGAACCCTCGTCGGGCGTAAGTGCTTTTACCTCCCGTTCTACCCGCCCTATCTCATGTTGCTCAGCTCTCGTCGCATCGAACCTCTTTCTCAGGGCGTCGTCGACGACTCAGACGCAACTTTCCGGCAGAATCGTTCCGCAGCAAGGCGAGGATCTAGTCACTATAGGGAAACTATTCACCGCGTACCTGCAAGGCAAGAACAGCTCTCTTCTCGTCAGGGGATCTTCTGTCCAGCCGAATGGCTCGAATGGCCCAGTGAACTGGCTTAGCACCGCCTTTACGACGCTGGAACTGGATGTGAACTTACCTGGTCAGCGGTCCGATGTGAGTCTGCTCGGAACTCTTTCACGTCGACCCTACAAGATCTCATATGCCTTGTCCAGGTCATTCAATCCATTCGAATAGTCGACATGGCTGTCGAAATGCAAAGCGACGATCAGGCGTTTGCTCCACCATCGAGCTCCAACGAGACCCTTGCAGTGTACAAGAACCCGTTCGGCTTCTCCTTACAAGTCGTTGAAGCAGGACAGGACATCATCATCGCCAGCCATGGCCTTGACATGGCCCAGGTATAGACTTAGCCACTCGACGTCACGCAAGTGATATTGATCCGTGCGTTCCTAGCTCAAACTACCGCGGGCTGCGGTCGAGGCAGATGTGTCCACTGGCAATAACGCCAACTTGCACCTATCTTGGAGGGACCAGCCTCTGGTTTCGCTCAACAACGCTGCCTTCGCCGGGCTTTTTGCAGCGATCACGTTACAATCGCAGAACGAGCTCACTCTCAAAGGGACGGCAGATGTTGTGGCGAAAACCGCCATAGGCGCAGTGTCGATCGATGGAATTACTTTCGACGTTCCCTCCAGTATCAAGGGTGATCAGATTTTACCAAGTCATCTCTCGTTTGCCACTCATCGTGTTTCTCAGGAATCAACGGCTTCGACGGAAAAGCAGATCTCGGCGAGACTTCTGTAGTTGGGAGCGGCGGTGAAGGAGATGACCAGTATATTTTGGCTCTTCTGACAACGCGATTGTTTAACCCGTCCAATGTCTCGCTGTCAACGACGGATACCGCCTTGCCTGTTGTGTACAAGGACGTTAGAATCGGTCGTTCAGTGATTGAGGTGAGCTACATGCGCTGTCAACAGAAGTTATCGAAGCTAAGCGGGGGAGTATAGCCATTCAATCTGATACCTGGAGAGAACTTTATGGCCACTCAGTTCCGATACTCGCCGGACGATAGAAACGATACAGTGGCCCAGGTTCGAACTTCAGTTCTCTCTGCGACGTGTGTGCTCACTCCGCCATCAGGAGTTTTTGGCCGAGTTCATTCAAACCACTGGGGACGTGCCTTTGTCCATCGTGGGAGACGAGGCTAGCACAAGGTTCCCCTCTTTGAAATCCGCTCTCGCTGGGGTCAGGTTGGCCACTGGCGCTCCGGGTCAGCTCAGATCAGCCGTAGATGTGTCACCTCTCTGCTAACTAGTGCTATCTAGGCTTGAGCACGCCCAAAGTCATCTCGAAAATCAACGCTATCATCCCTCTCACAGCGCTGGAGGACAACCTCATCCGAGTCAACTTCGATATAACCAACCCCATGGATACTCCAATGATTCTGGAGTATATCCAATCCGACTCTGGTGTCGACGGGGAGGTGTACGCTCAATTCTCCCAGGCAGTCAATATCGTTGTGCCTCCAGGCGAAACCGTCAACAGCGGTAACATTGACAACGTCTTCCTTACCAAAGGTGCCATCGCAGCGTTGGAGATTGTCGGTCCGTAACGGAGTCTCTACGACACTTGATTTCTCTCACTCACACCTCCTTCTCCCGCGCAGGTCGGAATCTGTTCATTCGCTCTGCTTCTTCCGTGAGGTACGTCATGTTCACCAACTCTCGCGTTCTCTCACTGATCAACACTCTTGCACAGAATTGGGGAGGGCGGCTATCTAGTGCCCTGGCTAAAGCTGGAGGAGGACGACGTCGAAACGACCTATGAAATTGTTGCAACCTTGGACTCGACAATTGAGATCCCCTTGGATCAGGCAGAGTCGTTCATGCAGTCTAGCTCTGCGACTCCTAGCTCGTCTCAATCCCAGAGCTCCGAAGCAACACCATCCGACCCAGGCGTTGGCGGCACCTCTTCCGAAACGCAGTTCACCAGTCAATCCGCCGCTACAGGTATTGACCGTCCCAACCCCCAGGAAACGCAGCTCACCAGTCAAGCATCTGCCACTGGGGTGTCGGTCACGTCGATCCCAGAAACGACACCACCTGCGCCGATAGCGTCTTCCAGCAGCATTGAAGAGGCAGCGGCAGTTAGCAGCTCCGTTTCACCAGACGACGACAACGAACCCGCCACCGACAATGACGCCGACAGAGATGCAGAAGTGACGAACTCTGCCCCCTCCCCGTCTTCGAATGCAGACATTTCAACTTCCTCGCCATCCTGACTCCCACCATAATGTAAGACGCTTTACCTCTATGCCCGCTCGTTTCAACAACGTTTCGACCTGCGCCTTGCACGGCTCTTTCTCTTGCCCTGAACTATTTTCATCACGTCAATACGGACATATTTGCTTGACCGGTATCATTTTGATACTTGAGAACATAGGCTACCGCAGTAACACATGTACATGTACTGTAATGACGATCCTTCCCTTATACCCTGTAGCAAAACCAATTGTAACATTTTATTGATCAGCCCAGTCGCTTCCACCAGTCGGGGTCGGCGGATTTTGTTTTGGATTGTACAGCAGCGCGTCCCTCCTTCGACTTGACACCACGCCGTTTGACCACCACAGTGAGGCCTGTACTTATGCCTGTCTTTCCAGAACCAGCGCGAGGTGGACGAGATGCGACCTTTTTCGAGCGTGTACTCTTCGCAGGTGGTTCTGGTTCTATGTCTGAGTCGTCCTCCGAAAGATCGTCTGTCGCCGAGCGTTTCTTCGATCCTTTCCCATGATCCAGAGCAACCGGCTCCTCGTCTTCTTCTGATTGAGGGTCAGCAACCGCGGTAGCTCTCATCAATGGGGCTTTCTGGTCCTTCTCCCATTCTTTCCTGTGTATCCGGAATATCGCAATGGTGGCACGCGCATCCGTCACACTGCTATGCTCGCCTTCCTGGATTGCGACCCCGAGCTCTTGCTTGACGAGATTTCGGAGCGCAGGCCGCTTGCCCTTGACGACTTTGTGCTTGTAAGCCAAGTGTTGCGTATCTCTGGTATACGACCGAGGGTGAGCGAGGAGCAGAGCCTACGTGCAGAGTGCGGTGGATTAGAAGGTGGAGGAATGGCAAGTATGTAGAAAATACGGCGTACCTTCAAGTCATTGTACACAGCATGTCCAATCAGGATCCTGTCTTGGAGCAGGTCCGCAACGCGTTTCTGCACCTCCTCGAATGGATGTGCTGGAGAGGCGGTCGAGCGTCAGTCAACAAGCACAACACACAGCACAGAACTCCTACTCACCATGTACCATATCCGCAGGCCGGATCCCACTCCACTGCGTCCTATAATCCACAACCCTTTCCTTCTGGCTCACAAATTCATCCAGCAACACCACCCCATGGAAATTCACAATACTAACACGCGCCAAGCTCGACTCCTCCCCGTCGATCCCCACGCCGACCATCTCGCAATCGAGCGCGACGTACTTCCCGGGCCTGGACTAAGTGAGCTTAGGTCTTGACTTGGGAACAGAACGGGTGAGCCGGAAAAAAGTGCTTACTGCTTCTGCGCGTCTGTGTGCTGCACTTTGCCGAATATCATGGCGCGCAGGGCTGGAATGGAGTCGGGGGCGTGGTGGGGTGTTTCATGGGGTGCAGGTGTGGGTGGGGTGTATGGTGAGGTGGACGATACGGTGGTGACCGAAGTGTGGGAACGGTTCTCGGAGGTTTGATTGAGCTTCCGTCGTTTGGACGGACGCAGGGTCTGTGAATTCGAAAAAGCATTAGGGAAGATAGTCAGAAGCAGTGAGGAGGTTAAAAA
The DNA here is from genome assembly GCA_004369125.1 of Pterulicium gracile. NCBI lineage: Eukaryota > Fungi > Basidiomycota > Agaricomycetes > Agaricales > Pterulaceae > Pterulicium > Pterulicium gracile. Next base: position 1,312,220 of record ML178818.1, on the reverse strand, counting down.
CCTTTTGTAATGCAAGCCAATTCGAAGATGCCATGGCGTCGAGAGCGATTGCAGACTTGCAGAGCAAATCTCAGAGCAAATCTGCCGTATTCAATTGGGCGTGATGGTGGTGGTAGGAAAGTGATCCCAGTGGCTGAACTACTTAATGGACGCTCGCGGCTCGGAAAAATTCCGCGGGTTTGTGGACATTGTTTTCACGCTTTCAGGATTCTGAAGATACGCTGAAGCTACAGGACTGAACCAAATTTAGCACAGCCAAACACTTTGCAGGTAGTGATTGGAGAGTCGTTTCTCGCTTCAAGCGCAAAAATGAGGGAGTGTTTTGAGATGTTCCAAATGCTTTTGTGCAGTGAATTAGTTGTCATTATACATGCATGAGACGAGTCTAAAGGATCTATGTCTAGCGGGAATGAGGGTACAGTTACAATTGCTTAGAGTCAAAAGAAAAGAAACCCCTGGTCTGACACGAGGCGCAGAGAAAGAAAAGGCGGTCAAATTATGGTATACAGAAAGCAGGCGACAGAAAAGGGAAAGCAGAGGAGAACAGGCGGGCAAATCTACGCCAAGATGGTGAAGACCAAATCCGAGCCGTCGAAAGTGCATTGCACCTGCTCCATGTTCTCGACGATGTAGTGGGCACCACAGTCCTCGATCTTGCTCCTCTCGTGCGAGGTGCAGACAGCGATGACGGTCGCGCCAGAGGCAACACCAGCGCGAATACCAGAGGGGGAATCCTCGAAGACAACACACTTCTTCGCGTCGTAGCCGAGGCACTCTGCGGCAAGGAGGAATGGGTCGGGAGCGGGCTTGCCGGCCTTGAGACGCTTGTCGTCGGCGGTGATGGTGACGGGAGGGGGGACAATGCCGACACGAGTCATGCAACCGTGAGCTTAAGGAAGGAGGAGGATTAGATCAAGTCGAAAGTGGCAGGCGGGTAAAGAGACTAACCATATGTCTTAGCGCCAGAGGTGGCGACGGCGTAACGACCTTCAGGGAGCGAAGAAATCATCTTCTTCACACCGGGAAGAATGCGCACGGAGCGGTCGACTTCCGCTGCCTCGAGCTGCCAGGCCTCGAAGACATGACGGGTAACATCGTCGGTAGCATCCTTGCCAGACTTGGGGTCGGTATCCTCCTCCTCATCGATGGTATCTTCATACTCTCCAGCCACACGAGGCGCAGAGCTCGTCATGTTGATTCGGCTGAAGAGACGGGTGAGGAAAGACGGTCGACGAGGGCCATTGGGGTTGGCGAAAGACTCCCGTCGGGAGCTCGGCTCAGAAGCATCGCCAGAGGAGAGAGCTGGGGTGGTGTAGCCAGAGTGGCAAGGCGAGTCGATGGGGGTGATGGCGGTAGAGTTTGTTCGGGAACCTGGACCATGGACGTTGTAGGCATCGGCGTAGTAGAGGATAGACTCCTCGAAGTTCTGGACCTCGTCGTCCATCTCGTGAGCCTTGATATGCGGCTTGAACTGGGAAAGGTTGTCGATAGCGCGCTTGCCGTGGGTGGCAGCGATAACGTATTTTGGGTCCTGACCAATGTCTTTGGCGACTTTGCCCCAAGCGGCCTCGACGGCCTGGATGGAATCAGTCAAAGTGCCGTCCTGTGAAATATTGTCAGTAAGAGATCGAGCTCGGAACGGCTTGTGCACATACCATGTCGAAGAGGACAGCATCAGCGTGGAAGGTAGTGGCGACCATTGTGAGAGAAAGGTTGGTAAGGTTTGTTGTACGAGTTGGGAAGAGTTTTAGAGTGTCTGTGTGAGAGGTGATTGGAATTGGAGAGGGTAGTGAGGAATTGAAGGACGAAACCTGGTGAACTTATATACTCCTGAGGAGGAAGTAATCTGGATAAGGTGCATGACAAAATTTCACGTCTCGATCTTGAAAAGTGGAGCTGAGGAGATAATATCGACACATCCGAACCATTCTCGAGTGATTGAACGTAAAAACAGCTGAAAGACTTGATCGTAACGCTCCACAGCTTTTTTGGCGGGCGGAGGAAAATTGGCCACCCCGAGCAAGCACAGAGCTTTTCGCAATTTGAGATGCACGCCACAGTCAGAATGTCTGTTACCAGGCCACCCAGTATTTCTCTGCGAATTCGTATCTACCGTATAGCACGGTTCCCATGCAGATATACTCTGTGCGTACAATATCTGTGCGTTGAGCAAGCCCCCCTGCATTCTTCAGCGGTAGTAAAAAATAAGTCAGAGTGGAGTGTGGATGACTCTTTTACGCGAGAAACAAGTGCAATGCTTATCCGAAGCGGAGTGAGTAGCAGATTTGGAAGACGCCGAATGTCTCAGATTTGATCTGATGGTCTTGATTTGAAATTTTAACTAAATGTAAATGACGTAGATGGCGTGGGGCCTTCGCCGAGGACTGGTTCCTTATTCTGATCCGTGTTCTGATCCGTGCTTCTTTATGATCCAAGTCCACTCCTTGTTGTTGAAGCCCGAGCGCGGTGGTCGGAAGCACCTCATCCCGCCGCAATAGTGCATCATTCGTCTTCATCGTTGCTGACGACGAGCACGCGTTCTTTGTTCTTGCTTAGTCTCTTCTCATTATCCCTTGCCTCGAACTCTACTTGTATCTATCACATAACTATGAAGTCTACTGGAACTGTCAATGATCTCATCGCTGGAAGCTTGGGAGGCGCTGGTCAAGTTATCGTAGGCCAACCTCTGGACACCATCAAAACTAGAGCCCAGATTGCACCAAGTACTGTTCACCTCTCTGGTCTACCATGCACGTACTAAACACGACGTGTTTCTCAGAGGGCATGTTTGTGAGTCAACAGTTCTCGTCTAAAGTCATGCGGCTTGACAGTGGAACAGAAAGGGCCGTTAGATATCCTGAAACAGACAGCGCGACGAGAAGGTGTTCTGGCGCTGTACAAAGGTAGCTTGCTCTCCTAGTTCCATTGTCGAGTGAGATTGAATAGCGGTTTACCTCTTTCCAGGCATGGCCAGTCCCTTGGTAGGAATAGCCGCTGTCAACTCTTTGCTCTTCGCCTCGTACTCTGCCTCAAAACGCCTCGTATCTCCATACCCGACCCTATCATTGAAACAGACCGCTTTGGCAGGAGCAATGGCGGGCGCAGCTAACTCTATTCTCGCAAGTCCTGGTGAGCTCCATTACCCATCTATCTATCCCTTACATGGAATGAACTAATGTCTTTTCAGTCGAGATGTTCAAAGTGCGCATGCAAGGGCAGTACGGCTCGGCCACCGACCAGAAGCTCAGGACTGTCTTTACCGACATGATCAAGGACTGGGGGTTCCGTAAAGGGCTCATGAGGGGCTTCTGGGTAACTCTGCCCTACCTCAAAGCAAGAGTCGCTAAACTGACACCCCTCGCCCATAGGTGACTGTGGCTCGAGAGATACCCGCGTACGCTGGGTGCGTGTCCTACCAGCGAATTGGAGATTCCACAGCGAGCTCATACTGTTGTGCCCCTTCATAGGTTCTATACCGGTCAGTGTAACACCCGCCTGTTAGTCGAAGTGGGCTGCTCACCGCGCCTTCACTCCAGCCTTCGAATTCTCCAAGCGAAAGTTTAGCCAGGCCTACGGCTCGCAGCTACCAGTGTGGGCTCTTCTCGCCAGTGGATCTACCGGCGGTGTACGTCTTCGTCTCTCAGCCGTCCTCAGCAAACACAGTCGCTGATGTCTTCCCCCAAACAGATCGCATACTGGCTAGCTTGCTACCCATTTGGTCCGTGTCTCTCGCCCGCGTCTCTCGGCTTACCTGTACCCATTACACTCTCTTGACAGACGTGGTGAAATCGCGAGTTCAGCTGCGACCTGTTCCTCCCACCGGCACGCCTGTCCAATACATTGCGCACGAACTGAAAGCTATCGTCGCCGAGTCCGGAGTGTGAGTGTTCCCCTACCCAAAGTCGGAGAGCAACTCCTCATCAACCGGCGTTCTTGAATATTACAGATCCGGTCTGTTCAGAGGCTTGTCCCCATCCCGTCCGTATCCTTCTTTCCTCGTCGTCAACCCCCACTAATTTAACCACACCTATCCATCTCGCAACCACCCCATCTCGCAACCACCAGTGCTCCGAAGGCAAGCCGCCCAGTCTCCCTCCGCACGTCGTCTCTGTGCTAATCGAGCTCCCCCGTTACTGTATCATAGCATTCCAGCGGCAGCAACCACGTTCACCGTATTCGAGATGACCCGAGGTACGTCCTCACACCGTGCCTTATTCCTCCCGGATCACATCTAACGGAAGAGTAACTCCGCCTGGCATCCATCCATTAACGGAACAACAGAATTCCTGCGAGTGGAGACCGGCGTTTGAAATGCTTAACCGCCTGCGATTAATTACTTGTACTTATGTACATACAGCGGGCGGGCTCCACTGCCCTCAATGGAATTCGACGCTATTGGCAATGATCATGATCACATAATATCCAATCGATGGAAGGAACCCCTGAGGACGAGAGACGGAAAGGGCAATCAGTGCTGAGAAGGAAGCGTAGCGTCCCGATTTGGAAGGAGGTTTACATGTACATAGGAGAGCGATAGGTACTACAGCTGTTGTAACAGGTACAGTGCGCATGTGTTTCCGCGTACGTTGTTATAGAACACAAGGCGCGATGCATATGCCGCATGCGATGCACGTCGTTTTGTACTGTAGCGCCTTGGAGCGAAACCTTTCATCCTTGGGAACGTGTTCAAAGTGAGGGTGGGTAATCAGAAGAAACGATGTCGTTTCGCTTGACAACGCGAGCGTTGCGCATGCAAAGGCACAAGGGATGATCCTGGCTTGTTCGCACTGACGTAGTGAAGGCCCAGAAACGGCGGAAGAAAGCTGCGTTTGGGAGAGGTGTTGTTCAGCTGCGCATGTCAATATGCGTACTGGTTACCTCGTGTGTGCTCGTGCTACAGGAGTCGTCTCCGTCGAGATTGGCAGCCAGCACGCTAGATTGGAAGCAGCGATATCATGGATGTGATCCAAAACTCGCAATAATATCTCCAACTTATGTACACAGGCACCAATATACCTTCGCACAGGTGCGTCACGGTCCTACGCAGGTGGCAGAAACGCCCCCCACAACAACGCAGACACCGACCCCCACATAACGCTCCACCCAACCCACCACCGTCCAGCAGCTGCATGATCAACAAGCAGCCACGCAGCGGCCCAGTACGTGATAGGCATGGACGCCGCGAGACGCAGGACGATCTGTATGTGGGCAGCGAAGACGAGGGTGGAGCCGAAGATGACGGCGAAGATCGCGTGGGGGGTGATACTGTGCGTTTTGTAGGGTCGGGAGGCGTGGTGGCTTTGTTGCTTCTCCTTCTGTTTTTGTTCCTGCTTATGGTTCTGTTTGGGAATGGGTGTGGAAGATGGGGGGTTGCCGACCAGGAACGCGCGGAAGCGAGGGAGGAAAGCGTGGTAGAGGTTACACCCAGAAAACGCAAAGATGACCAGAAGCGGCGGGAGTGCGATGATGAAGTTGGGGATCTGCTCCTTCGTCCAGTACCGCAAGAACCCAACGTCCCAGTACTTGCTCTGCACGTAGGAGTAGATCATGGGCGGCGTGGATTCGCACCATGGCGGTGAGTGGTAGTATGCTTCTACGCAGAAGGCTTTGTATGCGCGAGTGTTGTGCGCGGCGAAGGGCATGAATATGGATATTGTGTATAGTATCGTTGTGGGGATGGCTGAGATGCGGATCTGAGGAGGGTAGAGGTCAGGAAGGTATGAGATGTGGTCTTAAGAGAACGTACGGTCTTTGCAGACAACAATGGCTCTATGATCTGGCCCCATATGATGAACCCGCTGAGGAGAACACCGTTGGACCGGAAATTGGATGCTAATGTGAACCACATAGCGGCAGTAAGCCAGTTCGATTGTGCACAGCAAAGCATGCCTGAGGAAGGCTTTCAGCATCATGGAAGGATATCAGCTCGAAATATCTACTCACCTTGGTATGCCAGATACGTAAAAAAAGGCTCATTATTGGGGGCCAAGTAAAAAGTAGCAGGGCTGCTTGGTAGAAGCGACAGGAGCGCAGTGGTCATGGCGTATTTCCTCGAGCCAAAGTGCTCGAGCGTCAAGTCATACAGAACGCAAGCTGATTGCGAGCTGACGGCGATGGTGGCAAGTGAACCACACAGAACGATTGCTGTAGCACTATCCGCATCGGATATACCGAGGAAAGCTGGGACACGAGAGAGGTTCTTCATGAGAGCGGGTAGTGCTCTAAAGAATGCCCACTCGTTTTCGTACGTGTAGGACTGTTCGGCATTCCGGAGGAAATAGAAGACGTCCCATCGCAACAAAGATTGGGCAAGCACAGAATCTGAGATAAGGCGAGCAGAAGAATCGAATTGGGCTATTGAAGCGGCGGAGTAGACGAGGAGGAAGGTGATGAAGCTGGCGCAGAGGGCAAGAACGCGAAGTAGTTGCTTGTCGGTGAGCATCCGGCGCGGGTAACGTGGTCGTGGATTACAGTGAGCTTTCGAAATCACAAGGCAAGCGCTTGATCCAGCTTCTTTTATACCACCAACTAAACTGCCTTGTGCTCTTCGACAGCGTTACGCGTCATCCAGGACAGTCGTACCATCGTCGGAGGCTTGACACGAAAACACTACTTGGCAACCGGTCTGAACACCAATGGACGGAACGACTCTTGGGAGCTTCCTTACCAATGTACCTCCAATCCTGACGTCAGCCCTGGTGAACCTTGCACCTTACATTGCCGCGATTCGGTGGTGCTTAGAGGCGATCAGCTGGAGGGAATCCTACTACGATGCATTCTTATGCCTTGCTGGATGGTGGAGCGCATGTCTCTTTGCAGACCATGGCATACGGTGCGAGCAAAGCACATATTCTCCTCCTCGGTGTTTTCTCACGCACATTCTAGCTACCTGCTGCCGCTGCCGGCGATGTACATCCTCAGTCGGCGGAAGCGCAGTCCCACAATACCTGCTGCCACCGAGCAATCCCTACAAAAGACGATTAATGACCTCAGTGTCATCAAGTCTCTCCTCCCCTTCGTTCCCACTTTGCCGACTCTCTCAATTCCCCTGCTAGCAAGACTCACTGCCACCATCTACGTCCCTTACCTTATTCTCACGTACCTCGCTCGACTCCGAGTACTCGTCGCCTTAGCGGGAACGATACTGCTCACCTGGCGCGCACCATGGGCGATACTTATCCGGTCCGTTTTATGGAGGAACCCGGTGTTGCAACGTTTGTTCGGAATGGTATGGTTCCGCCTCACAGGCATGGAATACTCACCGCAGCTCTCCGCAATATCCCAACCCGACACGGCCGTTTCTCGAAGTCGCTTCGTCTTCACCGTCCTCGAGAACCAGCGCTGGTGGGTTGGCCTGGATTGGACTGCCGCCCTCCTTCCGAACGAAAGGCCATCCTGGTGTTCATCCTCTTTACATCCGGTCTCCCCTCCCGTCGCCTTCACCCTCCCCGAAGCTACTACCTCAGTCCTTCGCGACGCAAAAGGCAAACTGGTCAAGACTAAGACGACATGGAAATGGGAGGAAAATGACGAGTGGAGTGTCCTTGTCAAGAAGGACGCCAAGAGCCAGCAAACGCGGGCTCAGAAGCCAATACCACGGGACGACCCGAATGCTACTGTCAGTAGCTCGATGATGTCCAAGGTCACGGCGAAGATGAAGGAACATCCCATGTCTCCCACTGTTTCGGCGGACCACCATAACTCCTTGGATGCGGTTTCGGCGGAAGACGACGAGGATGGCGAGTTCGATCCGGTCACTGATATGGATGGATGGGTGTATGGGGATAATAAGTGGGAGAGCCAGACTAGCAAGGGTGGCTATAATAAAGTATGTCTTTTGAACTTGTCCGCTGTTCTGGACTTGAGCTGAGGTACTTCGTTCAGTACACACGATATCGCCGATGGACGAGGATAGCGGTAGCAGAGCAAACCACCGTCGTCGTGGAAGGATCCAGCGCAGAGACGGGTGTTTACCGCGACACCAATAACAGGATATCTCAGCCCAAGGAGAGCGCGGCGGATATACTACAGAAAGTCCACACTCGTGCATCTGCAGATTCGTACGATTGTGTCGATGATATCAACTCGTCACCGCGAGGAGTGAGGCAGAGAGTGAAGACGTCGAGTAGCAATTTGCCAAGACTATCGTTAGACCACTGACTACTATATGATTGTAATATTTGTATCTTACGACCTATGGTTGTTTTTGTACGGTCGCAGCTTGGACTGAACACTGACTGAACCTGGACTGCACGATTCAACACTTGGTTGGAGGTACGTCCATCCTCGGCACCCGCGGAGTTGCCCCACGGGTTATAACTGGCATTCACTCCCGCGACCTGCTCTCTACCAGTGAACGCGACGGCCTAGTCGACGTCAAGCTCTGAACCAATCCATTCTTTCCCGCTGCTCTAAATTAAAAGTGCAAACGCCCTCACGCCGCCTGCTCACCTAGCCTCCCCATGCTCTCCCGTCTTGCGGGAAAGCGGCTTCCACATAATGCCGCTCACCTCCATCAAGTGAGAAATGTGTCCAGCTCTCCAGAGCACCACAGTAAAGTCACAGGTGCGTATCACATTCGCATCCAGGTAGCTCTCAGTGTCTTACTTCATTGGCCTGCTTAGCATGGCCCTTTGCCATCGACAAGACCACCGCTATCAGGAAGATGGCACCGTACGCGTCCGCGCTTTCACTGTTTAAAGGGATTGTCGGGTCGCTGGGGGCACAGATACTTCCTAACGCTTTTACGCCCATACAACCTACCGAAATCAAGGCTGTATACTTTCCTGGGTGGTTTATAGATGCGGAACTAGGAGCTGAGATGATTGACGGGGAAGAGAAGGTGAGTAATGATTCCCCGCTTACGGATGTTTGCTCTGCGTACTCACTCACTTGCCCTTCGCAGAAACCAATATCTATCATTTCTACCACTGGGTAAGTTACTTAGTCTTGCTCACAGCTGATCTCACTGTTCAACAGATACATGCCGGGTATATGGAGTTCATTCTAAGCATTATGGACTCCGGACTCAAGCCTTCTTGATTTCCCAGGCTGCTCCTTCGATTGGATCTCGAAGCGTAATTTCCGCCCTGTAGGGTTCTTGGACGGGCCCTTCCCTCAGCCATTCACCTCGGAGATGGTAAGGCAGCACGGCGAAGAAGTGACGTGCTTGCCGTATACGAGTTCTCCTCTGCCATTGTTCGATCAGCTTCAGTCGCTCTCGTACTCTGACGCGAAAATCACCGATGAGATTCGAATTAACCCCTCGTCAATTGAGACGCGCTTCGTAGGTGGTGGTGTTTTCATACGAGGTACCGCGTTGACGGGCATTCTCAGGTGGCCGCGTATCCAGTCTTGATTCCGATCTACCTGGCGAGATACGAGCTGCAGCTCTTCGACAATGAGAAGCCGATGCAAACGGTCATGGCTTGCGAAGCTTATAGACCAGACGTAAGCCCACAATAGCCAACGCCCAACAAGTCCTGACAGCTCTCGCACAGGGTTTCACCCACATAGACATCGACGCCCAAGACCTCGACCAGCGACTCGAACGCCTCGAATCCCGAACCGGTGGCGGCGCCCTCACCCGCGTCCGCAGCCTCCTCGACTTCGCCCGAAGCATCGACAACCCCCGCGTCGGCGGCCCGCGCAATCGTACCCTCCGCGAAAGCGACACCTACTTCGCCGTGCCCCGAGTAATGACCCCTCTGCGAAACACCTTGGTCGCGAATGAGTTAGGAAGGAGGTACACGCAGTTGATGGAGAGTGCAGAGGCGGATGCGATTGTGAGGAATGATGAGGGGATGGCTGATTTGGAGGATGTGAGGGTGAGGGGGTTCACGTTGGATGATGCGACGGCGCATTGGGCGTGGATGTTGTTGACGAGAGATGCGGCGGAGTTGAAGGGTTTGCTTGATGTTCGTTGACTTGCCTGTCTGTGCGCTTGGATGTTGCTCATGCGCTCTCACGCAGGTTTTTGATTCGGCAAGCGCGGTGACGGCCACGAAACTCAGTATCTCCGCCAGCGGAGTGAAAAGAGATACGGATTTCAATATTGTGGAGGATACGCAGAAGAGGATGAATGCCATCTTGGAACGCAAGAGGACTACCCAGCCTGAATGGTGGAAAGAGTGGTTAGAGAGGAGTGCGGAAAGACGGACATGATTTAGTGGTTGTGTAGTAGTTTTGCGATATTATGAGAAGACATTCACTTCAATTCGTCGGCCATCCTCAGTGTCTTTCGAGGGCTTCCAAGGATCTTCAATGAGACTGCAAGAGATGACGCGAGTCGCGACTGGCAGTGGTGAACAGATCAGCGTGACCGCGAGTGTATCTTTATCTTGACTTCATCTCGGAATCCCCGCCGCGTCTGTCCCATCCTTGCTGCAGCTCACTCGTCCACAAAGCGCATACGCGTAGACGATGTCCTCGGCCTTCGTGAAAACCAAGCTCAAGGCTGCTCGCGAGGCACTGTCCAAGAAAGACTTCACCACCGCTAAAGACAACGCCTCCCAAGTGCTCGAGTATGAGCAGGAGAACTATAACGCGTTAGTGTACCTATCTCAACCTGCAGAATTTCTGTCTGAATAGCAGCATTTCACAGCTTGGTGTTTCTTGCCCTCTCACACCTGGAATTGGGCGAACACGACGATAGTGAGAAGGTATGTGCATACACCCAATATCATCGACCGACCGACCGATTGGCGTTCCGCGAGAACAGACCTACCGGAAAGCCGTCGATCTGCAACCGAAACAGATGCTAGCCTGGCAGGTGAATACTCCCACTTCAACCCACCGTTGCGAACTCTCAAACACCTCCGATAGGGCCTAGCCAAGTTCTACGAACGCACAGAGAAGTGGGACTCTCATTGCGACACTTTGAGAGTTCTTGCGGACTCGTTCCTTGACATGTACGCGGTGCAAGCCTATTTTGACATTTCGATTGCTACAATGCTTTTAGCCAGGATGCAACCAAATGCGCCGAGACGCTGCAGAAGCTGATCGAGGTTAAACGCGTACATGGTTCAAGCACGGACGTGAGTGTGCTTCCCTCTCATCGCTGCTGTAAACTGATGCAGAGAGTGTGTAGTTGGTCGATGCCCTGTCGCTGTATCTACCTAGTTCTTCATACCACTCGCTGCTGTCCAGCCTGCCCCTGCCGGACCCGACGAAACCCACCGCTACGACTACCTTCCATGCTCAAGAGGCGATACACAATACTCTACCCGTTCTGCAAGAGATGACCCTCCTGACAGAGAAAGCAGAATCGCGGCGCTATGATCAGGAGTACTCGAAGAGAAGAATGCGTCTGAATGCACCAGGTCCTGAGCAGTTGAAGAAGGAGATTGGCGAAGAAGTGTTGGGTTCGTCAAAGGTCAGAGCTCTCGTTCTCTCTGCTTTGCTGCTGCTCTGACATCGATCCAGCTACCACCTTTGTACGATGAGATCCTGAACCATCCGAACACCTCGGACGAGGATCGACGCACGATCGAATCCAAGCTTTTGCGGCATAAAGTCCAATATCTGCATGCGCTGCCGAGATCTCACCCGAAGAAGTCGAACGAGGCGCAGGCAGTTTCACAATTGGCTGATGATGCTGTTCTTCTCGGCATACCCGACGACCTGGCGTGGAAGATTCATATCGAGAATCAGGACTGTGGTCTGCTCAGTGCGTCGTTTGTGTACCTTTTGGTTCTCCTCGCTGATCGTTCATCCCAGAGGAGTACAACCATCAAACGTTTGGCCGCTATGTGGAGCTGTTCCCAGATACGCCCATGTCAACGTTCCTACAAGGATATCTGGAGTCTGTGGGCCGAGAGTATTCTCATACAAAAGAGGAAGACCTGGTCTGCGAAGACCCATTCGAGACAATGATGGCGAGTCGATTCACTATTGGCTCTTCAACTCATCGCTGATATTCTACTTTAAGGACGCCTTCTCTGCGTTGCAAAACGACGTGTTCCCAACAAGAGTTATGGCCGAGATTTATTCACAGGATGAAGACTACCAGAACGTGATCAACTTGAGTGAAGTCGGCTTGGAACTCGTTCGGAGGATTGAACTAAATACCACCAAGGCGCTGGGCCAGTGAGTAGCCAAACACGCGCATGGAGTAATCTCGACTTATCTGAGCTTCTAGAGTGTCGAAAGCGTTCAAGATCATCCTCGGAACCTCTCTTACCCATCTTCATTCACCGAAGCACCATCGACGCGCATTAGGCATTCTTCTAGAAGTTCTCGCCGTTGAACCAGACAATGTCCAGTGCCTTATGGCCCAGGGTTATATCATGCAAGCAGCTGGAAAATGGGCCGAGGCATCCGACTTGTTCTCCCGCGTTGCTGAGCTACGGCCAGACGATGTCGACCTCGGCCTGCGTAGCAAAGAGGAAGCCGCATGGAGTGCAAGTCGACACCTGGGTCCTAAAGCCGCTTTGACCGAGTTAAACACGGTTCTCGAGCTTCTGCAGCAACAGGAAGGGCGAGAGGCGGATCAAGCTAGATGTCTCTGGAGATATGGGCAGTTGAAGTGGGAGAACTCGGGTTAGTGCTAGCCCTGTTATGCGGCGCCGGCTCGACATCTAACGTCTTTCTAGAACAGGACGAGTCGTATGCGTTCTTCATTGCTTGTCTGAAGAAAGACAGCGCTTTTGCTCCTGCGTTCACATCGCTTGGGTTCTTCTACCTTGAACACACGTCTCCCCCGGATAACGCCCGTGCTTCCAAGTGCTTCCAGAAGGCTTTCGAGCTTGATGCAACACAGACTGCCGCTGCCCAACAGCTGTGTCGAGGTTTCGCTGAGGAGCAGGAGTGGGAACTCGTCGAGGTTATTGCAAGACGGACGATTGAATGGGAGGGCGGTGCGGGGGAGGGCAAGGAGAAAGTGTCTGCTCGTTATCTGCCGGCAAACGTATGGGCTTGGAAGGCTATGGGTATCGTCGAGCTGGTGAGTTGGTTTAACAGATGCTTGGGCTTCAACCTAACGTTTCGTCGATCTAGGTTAACAGGAACTACGCCTCGGCTATACATTCTTTCCAAGTGGCGTTGCGAGCCGACTCTGAAGACGCGGTCTCTTGGATCCGTCTGGGCGAGGCGTACAGTCGAGCAGGAAAACAGGCGGCCGCTATCAAAGCTCTACGAAAGGCACAGGAGCTCGACCCCGAAGACTGGTTGTGCGACTACTTCATTGGCGACGTGCAGCGCCAGGTCGGCCAGTACGAGGAAGCGATCGTCGCTTTCCGCTCTATCCTGGAGAAGAGACCAACAGAGTCGGGCGTGCTCGTGCTACTAGCGCAAAGCTATCTGGACCTGGGGCGATCAGAGCTCATCGGTAACTTCGGCGCGAGGGCAGAGCGGTCCTTCGTGTCCTGCGCTGAAGCTGCTCTGCAAATCGTCCGACAAGTTCCAGAGTTTGATTCCTTGGCGTGGAAGTTAGCTGGAGATGCACTTTTCGCCCTGGCTGCGCGTACGTCGTTCTTCGACGACGTAGTGGTTTCCGGCATCGTGAAAGAGGTGAAGAAGCTTATGCCCCATGGTAGTGACCGGGTACCCAGCTACCAAGCTTCGGATGACAAGATCGACGGTGTATCGGTTCTTCACGCGGCCGTCGTCGCATATGACCATCGATTATCCCAGACTATCAAGGATCCAGCATCGACCTCGAGCGCGTGGTACGACATGGGGATGGCGTTGTACCTTTGGCGTCTCAGACTTCCAGAAGATGGAAGCTCTGGTCCAGCGGAGCGGGCATCGCTCAAGTGCGTGTTGGAGGCAATCAGGTCCGACTCTGGGAGTAGCGCGGCGTGGAACTTGCTCGGTCACCTCAAATTCGAGAGCGAACCTAAAGTGGCACAGCATGCGTACCTCTTAGCGTTGGAGATCGACAACAAGGTAAGCCTGGCACCTTGTACATGTTGTCCTCTTCTGACTCTCTTGCAGAACGTGGAAACATGGACAAACCTGGGGTTGCTGTACCTCTTCCACAACGATATAGACCTTGCGAATCAGATGTTCAGCCGTGCGCAGATTCTGGATCCCGACCATACTGCGACTTGGATAGGGCAGGCGTTGCTCGCTGTTACCAGAGGAGAAGCGCAGGAAGCAGATCTCTTGTTCGAACATGCCGCCACACTCTCCACCTCCATCGTGAGTCACTTCGAGATTTCCCACTCTCCGAATGCAGCCACTTACGTTTACTTGCTTTGCACAGCCTTCGGCAGACCTCAATTTCGCGTGCAGGTCCTTCAAGAAGTTACTGCATTCAACAGCACCAACCGCTTTGTACCCAATCTTCCTTGTCCTCAACAGATACACGTCCAACCGGCCCGACGACATCACCGCCCTAAACCTATTCGGACTAGTCGCAGAACGCCTCGGACACTTGGAGTTCGCCGTCGAACTCTTGGAAAAGTCGATTACACTCTTGGAGGCTGCGTACGAGGTCACTGAAGACGCTGCTACGGAGAGGCGGTTCTCTATCGCGAACTGTAACCTCGCTCGAGTGCTGTTGTCTGTGAAGGCGTATGATCGTGCGCAGGAGGCGTTTGGGGCCGTGCTCGGTCTTCTTGCGGAGGTTCCGGATGAGGATGCAGAGGGCCACGCGATCAAGGCGCAAGCGCACATGGGCTCTGCCCTTGCGCACTACCATTTAGGGGAGACACAGGAGGCGATGGAGGCGCTGGAGTCGTGCTCAGATTATTTCGAGAGCACGTCGGCGCAGAGGAACATTGCTAGCTGGACGACGATCCTGTTAGCGAAGACCCTTTGGGCGACTGGCACGGACGACGCCCGAGAACAGGCAAAAGGTCTCTTACTCGAAAGGTGGGCATGCGCACGTTCTCTCCTCAATCAACGGGTCATCTCTGACGACGTGTTCAGAATATCCAGCGACCCCGAGGATCTCGGTGCCATCCAAGCACTGGCTGGCATGGGAGTGCTGACATCCGATGAGGCTCTTGTTGACGCTGCCCTGACAGAGATCATAAGTCTGCCAATAGATCAACGACACGAGCTAGACCCGGAGCGAGAGGTGGATTACCTGTTGAAACAATACCATTTGGCGCAGGTAAGAGGGGCTTTCCGGATCATGTTGGCAGTCGCTCGTAACGGCTAACCTTATCGGATCGATAGGAGGACGTCGGGCAAGCGCTTGCTGTAGTGCAGAAAACGGTACACAGTGAGCCGGCGCGCGCGTCGAACCGAGCGGAGCTGGCGCGGTTGTTGGTTCAGATGGGCCAGCATGCAGAGGCGTCGGCGGTTCTTACCCGCGCTGGGTCTGGGGCCGAGATGCTACAGGCGATATGCCACCCCAAGCAGGACGAGGCGCTTCAGTTGGCTCAGAAAGTGGTGATGCTGAGGCCACAAGACCTGAATAGCTGGCGAGCGCTGGGGTTGATACGTGCGCAGTCACCAACGTCGTGAGATCGGTGTAGCATGAGCGGATGTATGTGTATTTCTAGCGAGGAATAAAGTAGGGGGTGTGTATGTATGTGTAATGAGGGACGGCGCATGTACGTGAGTGACTAGAAACGAATGGAGCGACAGCAACGGAACCGAGGGAGAAACTACTTGAACGAGGGTAACCGCTGAGCAATGAGAGATTGGCGGATGGTGCTCTCCCCTGCGGGATCGGTGCTGGGTTTGGACACGGCTTTGAGCCACCAGGTCAGTCGATTCCGCGCGTCTGCGGCGGGCATATCGCCGAATGTTCTAGCAAGGCACATTGGATGTCAGCTCCGAAGCCCAGTAAAAGCGGAGGCAGAGGAACAACTTACATCCCACGTTCCTCCAAAGCCTGCACGACCTCCGAATCACCCAACCTCGCGCCCATATCCTCCTTCGCCAACATCTCATCGTCGTTCCTCACCAACTCCATATGCTTGTTCAGCCTTCTTCTCCTCAGAATGTCAGGGCCCATGGTAGATATCCTCAGCACCGCACAAAGCGCCATAGCACCGTGTTGTTTGTCGAGGATGGGGCCAGCGACGGCAGAAGCGAGCACGGGGCGGTACGTGCGTGCGTAGTCGACGGCTTTGTCACGCTTCTTCTCGTGGATGCGGGTGCGCTGGGAGGGGAGGATACAAGTGGAGGGGAGCATGGAGGGCGCGTAGAGCGCGATGAGGGGGATGATCTCCTCGAGGATGAGGACGGTTATTAAGAAGGGCACAAGCCTAGTGTCGGACAATCAAAAAACTAGAAGTGGGTGGGTGAGGAGGGGAAACGGACGTACTTCTTGACATCGTGACCAAAGGTATCGATGAACCTCGCCTCTTGACGCGTAAGAGGCGCACCGCCAGACTGTATTCGCTGCTTGATAGCAGCGACCTGGAGCCTGTGTGTGTTGATCATTTTGATCCCGCGGTAGTAGAATTTCTATATGGCGAAAAAATTACAACGGTGTGAGGGAGCTGGCGGGGGGGTCGGAGGTGCAAGGGGTGCGTACGAAGAGTTCTATGGCTTGGTGAAGCATTCTCCTTGCCCAGGAGACACCTTCCGGGGGCGGTGCGAGGACACCATGCTCTTGTGCATGCTTGAGGTCCTCTTTAGCAGTCTGAGTGATCTCTGAGATGGAGGCGGGGGATGGGGAGGTGGTTGTTGATGATGATGACTGCGAGGTTGACGCCGAGTCTTTGGGAAGGGTAGACTTGTCGTGTTTGGATGTGAGGGTGCTCGAGGAGGGGGATTGGGAGATAGTGGTCGGCTGCTTTGTTGGACCTGGTCGAAGTTCTAGTTTACTTCTTGAGGGTTTGTTCGGCAACTGAGGAGGAGTGATTGGGGTTGACTTTTCTTGGCTCGAGTTGAGTGCGTTGTTGGCTAGTAGTCTCCGTTGTATGACATGACGGCCAGCTTGCCTTACCACCAATTGCCGTAACATCCAAAAGTTCCCTAAAGTCCACACGTGCTTGAATTTTCGAAAGTTGCTGAGCGCTCCGAGTCCACACGTGCACACACTACTCAGCAACATGGCTCCTGCAAGCACTCTAGATCTACAAAGCCAAATAGACGCCCTTAACCGGCTCAAATCCCAGCTCGACAATATTCGACAAATCCCAAATAATCTCCTCTCAAATCCTCTCTCTGTCTCTAGCTTGTTCAACGAAATTCATGCCGCTGCAAAGATAATCCGCTCAGAACCAGTTCAGTCCGCTTTAATCGCAGGTCAGCAGTCTGTCAATGCAGACCCGCCTCCTTTCCGGCGCAGACCCAAGTACGTTATGCAGACCCCAGTTATGTACCTGATTTGAACTCTAACCAATGGCATGAATCAGGCGAAAAGATGATGCACCTACTCCAGCACCAGCACCCACACCTCTCCGGATGCTGGATGCATCGCAGAATTCGCTAACAGAACGTCTCGGAATCCCCCTGGACCCCGTGGCATTTCCGTCCATTGCCCCCTCAGAGCTTGCTTCCTTCGTTCGAAAGTTCAATTCAAAGGACACTCACCCATTGCTCCATCCCGATCCGGATCCCAATCGAGCGTTGCGCTTACGTATCTTCTCTTACCAGAGTAAAGACGAGCGGAAACGGCTCGCCGTCTCTTCGTCTCTATCGGCAGAACAACACAGGCAGCCACAATGGACGGGCGACCCGGATCGGCCTGTGGTTCTACAGCTTTGGATACCAGATGTACTCGTTGCATACGTGAGCGCGGGACGGGAAAAGGGCGTACTGGTTCCTCAATATGTGACTTGTGTTTCTCCTCGGGAAAAGGTAAGTTGGTCTCATGGCTAGGTGAGCCAGTGCTGGTTCACCTGGATCGACACTGGCGAGCCTAATAGTTGTGGTGAGGTCAAGATAAACGTGATAAGCCCAAGCTGACGACCCCTTTTATGTTTTCTTTTCATCTTGCCCTCTGCCCTTCTTGCTTGCTCTCCTCTGCTCTCTGTCTCCCTTGTTCTGGGTTTATGTGGTGTTGTCACTCTCGCTCTTCGCAGAAGCCGCCACATTCACAATCCAACTTCTTTGTATACCGAACCTTGTCGCGACAGATGTCGACTGTTCTTGATTCGAACCCCGGAGCTACTTTATCTTCCATGATCGTAAGCATATTCTGTCTTTTGTCCATTTTTGCTTCCGAGCTTGCAGTGCCTTCCTTACACAGCTGGTCTTTCACAGGCACTTTTGACTATCTACTCTGGACTATTTGTTCGTCAATGTCGACACTGCGAAAGGGTTTTGTCAACAGAGGACCAAACACTTCCTGTAGCTGCGAGCTTCGAGAGTGGTGAAGGGACTGGCGTTGTTTCGTGGACAGTGTGGCACCTCCATTGTGGTAGATAGCCTTGACTCTTGTGAATAGGAAATGCGCAGCCACCTCCTATAAATGGAATCGAGTTAAAGGGTGTGGCGTCTAACTGAACTTGGCCTGCTTTGACCACTACCATCATCATCCACGACGCGCTGACTTGGTTGTACAATGGACTCTCTTCCTTGTACCGACCCAGTTATTCCTCTGCACGACCTCGAGATCGATGGTCTTCCCCACTTCATCCAGGTCCTTTCTCTCGAGCCTCAAGAGGGCGAGCATGGCGTTCCCATCTCTGTTCGCATAGACTTCTCCCATGATTCCCTTCCCCTCGCATACGTTCGTCTTCTCGTTGGAGATTATCCTGTTCCCACCAATGTCAAGGAGATTCTCGACGAACACGGCGGCTCTTCTGGCAGGTGGCAGCTCGACGCTTCTGCTCCTCCAATGTCCGTCGTTGGCCCAACCAATGCGTCGAATCAAGTGCAAATCATCGTAGAGGCTCTGGACGACCAGAATACGGTCATAGAATCAGCCAGATGCGGCCATTTCACCTACTGGGTATCTCGTAAGTTCATCCCGCTCCATTTCGCTCTCGATCTCTCGTCTCACCTTACACCACGCGCTACAGAGGACGCGTTCTCGTTTCCACTCAAGATGCCCCTTCAAGCCAATTCTACCGGAGATCTACCACAGGCCCCCAATCGCGTCACCCGTCGTAGGGCGCTGACCACCCCTTCTTCTACTGCTCATCCTGGCATCACGAGCGCACGCACAGTCATTCAACGTCGCTCTCGCGCAAACTCGAACGCTCGTTACTCCACTGTCTCTCCTGGTCCAGAGAGCTCGTCAGATCGCCTCCACACTCCTGTCCTCGAACTCGTCACTCCCCTCTCCTCCATCACTTCAGGATGGTCTCAAGAAGAGCTCAGCTCGCAGCGCCGTCTCGTTCGCTTCCACAAGGTGCTCCAGGGCATCCGGCTGATCGTCTCTTGCGAGCCAGTCAGCCAGGAGTACTACGATAGCGGACCCTCGGATTTCGCCCATCTTCCCGCCGTAATCTCATGCATTTATCGAGCTGAAACGAACGCATACTACGTCACCAGTGTGGATATCATTTACCTCCTTGAGCGCCTAGTTGAAGAGGAGTTTCCAGTCGAAGAGAAGAATCGGATCAGAAGGAATCTCGAAGGGCTTCGTCCTACCACCGTTTCCAAGCACAAGAACGGCCAGGAGATGTTCTTCACCATGATCATGGACTTTCCCGATCCCAAACCGAGGAATATCGAGAAGGACCTCAAGGTATGTACTTCCAGCAACGTTTTCCTGCGCATACATTGACCTGTTTATCATTAGGTCTTCGAATGGAGTCTTCTCGGACAAGCGCTGGAGAAGATCATCTCGAAATATGTGGGTGCCCTCTCTTTTTCTCTCCGATTTCGGCTTTCTGACTCATGAGCGTAGTCTGTTCATGCACCTCCGGTTCCGTCGGGACCAGTGCCTGTGTCGGCCCTTGGAGGCATTCCTCAGTCACGCACCCCGATAATGTCTCGCCCGAGTCCAGATGCCTCCGTTGCTGACCTCACCCTCGGCATGAACGTTAACATGTTCTCGGCCGCGAAAAGCGAGGAGATCGATGGCATCGATACTCCCCAGCTGTACCTCAACGACATGCAGTATGGCGGCAACTCCCTCCATATCCCTCGCCCCGACATGTGGTCTCGCCGACCCTCTTCAGACTCTGCATCCGCCAGCGGTTCCAGCGGACCCAATACAGCACAGTGGGGGAACCTACAGGAACAACAGCAGAACCATTTCGATTCCATCACGACTGGTCTAAACGACCATTACGTCTTGTCCAACTACACCAACCATGAAGGGTATCCCTCCAACTATGATCCCTTTCCAATGAACTATACATTGATGGACAAGGGAACGCACGAGGAAATCAGCGCTTTACTCCTTCAACCCGTCGGCAGTGCACTTGGAGAAGACGATTCGACTTCGCCCGTCGTCGCTCCAGACGGCTCCATCACTGCATACGCTTGAGCATCTGTCTGTGTCAACCCCCCCCCCCCCCCCCCCCCCCCCCCCCCCCCCCCCCCCCCCCCCCCCCCCCCCCCCCCCCCCCCTCTCTCTCTCTCATGATTCGCTTTGCTTTTCATACGCATCACTTGTAAAACATTTCATCGCTATTGGACACTCCTGGGATCCCCTTCTTTCACTCGACTGCATCGTTTTTTTGGGCATACATTATCCACTTGCGCTCTCGCCATCCCATGGAAATTCTCCTCTTTCTCGTGTTCTTAACGTTGTTGGAATGTTTTCGCAGATTGGAACTCGGATCTCCTTGTCGTAACATCATCCCCACATGTAAAAACTCTTCTGTATACTATATCTCGCTACCCTCTAGAGTTTCGGTTTTCGCACGCTATCAGCATTCGTCTTTGATTCTTCCGCCATTTCTATCTCAGGGTCTTGTACGCTAGTATGGGCACAGCATGGTCGATAAGTAGAATAAACGATACTTTGAAATGGGTATGTGGGGGTGAAAGCAGAGTCTCCGATAATTAGTCGGGAATTAGAACATCCTGTCGAGAAGGAACGCAAACAAAGGACAGAAAACGGAAGGTGAAGATGAGACTGCGGTATGTACACATACATTAGTATTCCTACGCCCGGCGTTCTTGAGACTGGAAACATGCAAGGAGATGCTCGTCCACGCCCAGCACATAGGACAGCAGAGCGAGGAAATGGAGAGACGGAGAAGAAATGGAGAAGAAGAGGAACCCCGATTAGATCACACTGCTTCCTTTCTTCCGGAAGCTGCCCAACTTCTTCAGTTGCCCCTTGATAGAGCCTATACTGCTCGCGATGTGCGACGTCGTGAAGGACGGCGCGGAACGGTTTTGCACATTGGCGCTGCTGCTGCTTGCGTTGCGTCCGCCGATAGACTGGTTGCCTGTCGGACCCGTGCCAGACTCCATCGACTGCGAGTCGCTGCCGGCGCTGGGCCCTTGCGCCCCGCTGAGGGAGGCATCCGGTGCTGACGATACGCCGTTGATGCCGTGGCGAGCTAGGTGCGCCAGGTGTCGCTTCAGCGGTGTCGTTTTCGCGGCCATCGAAGCCGTGTCCGTGGCTGAGGGAGGGCCCGGTGCGTTCATGCCGCCAGTAGTCGGGCTGGTGACAAACCCGTCCGACGCGACCAGGACGCCGCCATTGTTCATGCCATCCGGACTGTACGGCGCTGGGTTGTTGGGTCTCGCGAACGAAAGTGGCGGAATCGTGTATCCTAATCGGCTGTTGGCCACCGAAGGTGCGTAGAGGGACGGCTGGTATTGAGACCGCTCCAACTCGGTAGTTTCGGATCGATTGTCGCCTCCTAATCGGCCTATTTCCTCTTGGAAGTTCCGGTGGTAAAACTTCTCTAACGTGTCGTGGAACGGGAGGAACTCGGGGGGACATAGCTGCGCATGAAGCGCCATGCACGCATCCAACACCCGCACCTAATGAAGTTCCGTCACCGTTAGAAAAAAACAAACGCTCACAAGGAGGGAGTGACATACATGATCATCAATGACTTCTCGCAGCTTCTCTAACAAATGACCTCTCTCTGGGAACCGAGCGACGTAATCCGGCGCAAAGAAGACATGACGATACGCTGGAATACCATTGCCATCGGGGGTGTCCACAGCGGCATTGAGCGCCATAGCTAGCTGGTTAGTGGAAGAGACGGCGGAGGTCCTCGCTAGGCCCTGGTATCGAGAGTTGAGAGTTGCCAACTCCTTTGTCCGCTGATCAACCTCGTTGATGGCAGCCTCCAGAGGCGAGATCTCATGGATCTGGATGTCTACCACTTCAGAGCGTCGCAAGACGGTGGGGAACACCTCTTCTGTCCGGAGGTAGATCCTTTCTTGCCAAATCTCCTCCTGGCCGTCCGGTAAGTGCTTCAGCACGTCTCTTTGGCAGCTGAACAAATCGATGGAGCTAGAAAAAGGTAAACGTCAGTACATAGCTCTTCCAAAGGGACGACATCATTTTGCACCTATGTTCATAGTAGAGGCGCACTGCGCGTGGGACATCAGGGTTCGTAAGAGCTGGGAGGTTGCGGGCTGGCTCGGGTTCAACAGCGGTGCAATGGATAAACTGCTCCTCGCCGAACTTGATCTCCAAAGAAGGGTCTCCCTTGCCTCGCAGCAGCTGTGCTCCTGGATGCTTGGTGAGCATTCTATCGCAGAACGAGTTGAATTTCTCCCATTCGAAGCCGCGATACTGTGAGGCAAGCGTTCAATGCCAACCAACAAAGCACGATGGAGTGGTATACGTACAATGAAGTGCTTTCCTCGTATGGCGGACGGGAAGTTCCCGTAGAAGCTGACTCGATAGTAATCGGGGTAGTATCGCTGGTCGCTGACGATATGTTCCAGGAGATTGGCCTCATGGCGCAGGATATCGGCAAGCCGGGTACTAGAAAGTCGGGTCAGTGTCGTTGCCATTATCTACGGGCAGAGAAGAACTCACTAATTGTATGTTACTTCAGCGTGCTGATAGCTCAATACTTTGCAGATCTGCACCGCGCTTTCCCAAGCCTTGCCCTTACCCAGGTAGTCTAGGATAAGAAGACAAAGAGTTTCCTTCCGATGAAACTGTGATTGCTGGGGAAGTCCTAGCTCCTCCATCGCGGGTAAATAGGAATGAAGATCCCACTCGTGGAGATCCGAGTGTAGCTTGAGGGTGAGAGCTGCTTCCACATAGTTTTGCGACTGAAGGTGCATCTGGAGGTCGGAGGGTTAGCCTCTCGGGAGGGATGACGGCAGATTTGGCCACATACATTGACCAGCTGGTGGACGTATTTGATATAGATTTCATCCCGACCGATGCGTCGAATGAAGTTCATCAGGCGTAGCTGAAAGAAGGCTGTGGTGTCAGCTTGGTCAAGGTTAGCAGGGCTGCAGAGATCGCGCACCGTAGCGATAACCCGATCGTCGGCAAACTCCTCCCCTTCTGGCAAAGCGCGTACACTAAGAAGAAGCTCCAAGAACATATCCACATCATCCAGGAAGGTGGCCACCCGATCTCGAAGCGGCGCGTCAACTTCAGCAGGCTCAAACAAGGTACGAAGATGCTCGATGAAAAACGTCCGTGAAATATCGTCTCCTTTGCTATCGGACATGAAGATAGAGTCCAGCCGGTTTACAATCTCGTATTCGATGGCATTGATATGCCCTGACTGCGCGTACTCCGTGAGAATCATACTGAACAGTATCTGTACAGCATTGGAACGGAGCTGGTCGTGATGACTCAGGCAAAGGTTCACGATTTGTCCCACCAAGGGAGCGAGGTAGACCTGGTATCCCTGGCAGAAGGTCAGCGAGAAGATTGAACGTGATGGGGAAGCCGACGTACTCCATACTTCGGGCTCGACTCAGCTCCTGGGACTGGCTCGGACCAGCCCAGAGCTTGCCACAGAGACAACATCACGGCAGCGCCGTCGCCCCGGACATCGCCCGCTAATCTCCACACAGCTCGACGTTTCTAAGACATGCCTTTAGAAGTATGCACGTGTAGAGCAAATGGGCCTTACCTGTGGACTGAACTCCTCTATGACCAACTGGTCAGACAGAAGGATCTTAAGCGTCGTAGAGAATGCCGCCGTCCAAAGGTTGACTTCGAAGGAGAAGTCTTCCGAATCTTGCGGTGGCACAAAATGGGATTCAAGGAGTGTAGCGACGGACTCCATCAACTTGACCAGGACTTTGTGCGCTAGTATATTGACGTTGAGCCATGATTTGGGGAATGCGTCGTTATCCAGAATGGACATGGAGACCGTGAAAACCTGCATCAAGAGATTGATGAATCGCTCCCGTCCTTCTAGTTCATAGCTGGAGCCAAAGAAGTTGGTGATGTCCTTCTTGGAAGAGGAGAGGATCAAAACCAGGAGAACGATGGCCGTTTCCCCAAGACCAGGGTTGAAATGACCTTCGTGATCCCTAGTTGAGGAAGTGGCGTGGCCAGCGCGAGGTGCTCGAGGGAGGAAGGCGAGTAATGGGAAAGGATGTGATTCCGGGAAGGTGACGGGAACCTGGTGATGAGATATTGGTGTTTGCGTTTGATCCATGGCCTTCCTGGACTCTGGACTCTGCAGTTCAATGTAAGAGTCGAGGAGTCTGATGCAATCGCGTCATGAGTACGGATATTACTGCAGTACCTTGTCACATACCTGGGAATGAGCGAAAGAAGGAGATCGACATTTTCTTGCTCCTTCCGCAGAAGCCGCTGATCCTTCGTGATCTCCTCCGAGACAAGATTCTGCTGAAGCTTGTCCAACATGAGCGCAACGATGGTAACGCAAAGCCGTGTGCTCTCGAGCCAAGTGATTCGCGCATCTAAGCGGCCCTTCTCCGAAAGGTTGGAAAGTAGTGGGTCGGATTCGTCAAAGCGACCAAAATGAGGTTTGATCCAGAAAGTAAGTTGTTCCACCAGTAATGAACGGGCCTGAGCATTGTCGAAGAGGAAGTCCTTCACGATTTGGAGGTACATGATGAGCTTCCAGATGCTGATTTTCCCCTGTGCCGATGTGACGGAGTTGGCGAACGTCGTGACGATCGTGACGAGCTCTAGGGTGGAGAAGACTTTGGACAACTCAGGAAGGATGGAAGGAAAACGCTGGATGGCAATCGTCTGGGTTCCGATGATTGACGGTAGGGAGTTAGTGGACATCATACTGTTGACCGCTGCTAGGTGCAGCCGCAGGTCACGCTTGAATGTTGCCTCTAGATGTTCCGCAGTAGCGCCTCCTCCGACGGCCTTGGTTCTTTGCAGCTCCCGAGACCTTGCGATGAACTTGAAGATGTAATGCCAAACTTTCAGGGCGGCAAGCAGTGGGGAGCCATTCTCGCTGGTAAGAGGCTTGTCCAAGAGTCGGTTCATGGACTGCAGGATGTGGGCAGCGGCCGTGGGGCATTTAAAGTGTTCCTCGATATAGATGTCGAGGACTGGCTGAAAGTTGCTGAACCGCCGATCCTGTACGATCCCGAGGACGCTGACGAGGGTGTTAAATAGAAGTGGATCCAAATCGTGCGTTTGGTTTAATCGCGATGTCATGATGCCGAAGAGCGCGTCGAAGATATCTCGCAAGAACTTGACGATCTCGACCTCGCCCACAAAAGGGAACTTGCTGAGAATCGTGGTCACCGTGTCCATGTCCGACAATTGTTCCCAGTTCATGAGACTGAGAAGGAATGTATTGTGGGTAAATTTGGTAGAGCACAGCGATGACCGGATTGTGAAGGAGTCCCTGGGTAGAGGTGGGGCCAACCTCATCAGCTCTGGACTGATGTACACCTGCTCTAGCCTCTGACCACCAGGTATGCAGGGCGTTGAGTTAAGATACATTTCGGGCTTGATCTGTGAGAGCTTGTCCGCCCGATGCAAGATCAGGGTGCGGCTTCCGTCCTCCACGAACGCACGGCTTTCTGGGAAAAGCGGCTGGAAAGCGAACGCAAATGGTCGATCGTTGGGGTCAGCACTGACCCGACCTCCAGGCCTATCGCGGGTACTGCGATTCCTGAAGGTGAAGAATAGGTGCCAATCGGGCTTGGAGTCCAGAGGCAGTTGCAGCTTGACGAGTTCTCCAAAGGTGGGTGAATTACAACGTTGGAATACCATGGAGTTAAAGACGGGTGTAGGAGGCTCTCCGCTGCCCTGCGAGATGACGTTGGCGATGGCACGGCCTAAGTTGTCGCGCACCTCGACCGAAACCTGGATGTTATTCCCGACCTGAGCTCGGGGAAAGCTGGGTACACTGAGGCGGGCTCCAGAATGCGCGGAAGACTGGAAATCTCCACTCCACAGCTTCACATACACCTCATTCCTGACATCGCCTGGGAAGACTACGTCAGGAAATCCCAGGCGGAGGGTCAAGGGAATGTCATGCAGTGAGAATGAGTTTTCCCGAATTAGCGTTGGGGCGTCTCCACGGAAAACTTTGACCGAAACGGCGAGGTTCTCAGCCCTAGGTGTGTGGATCAGTAACAGACGCACAGAGCTCTTGGCAGCGCCAGACGATCTGCACACATACCTCGAAGATTTCTCAAACTCTTTCGCGTTCCACGAGATGATCTCCTCGTGCAATATCGAAAACATGGCCTCGTTGGTGGGCACGTAGATGGCCATGGTGTGATCCTTTGCGGGAGAAACATCCAGCTGTTCTCCTGACATGGCTTGTAGTTGTGTGAGCTCCAGTACGGCACAACCAAATGGCCGGCGGACATGGCCAGATGGGTCGATGGACGGCATTCTCCCGTTCAACGGCGCAGAGGGTGGTCCTTCCATGATGGACTCCGGTATCTCTGAGCCAGCCCCAGCGCTCAGGTGATTGCTCAGCTTCATACCACCGTTCCTGACGATACGACACACCAGGTAAATGGGATCCCGTACATCAGCAAGTGAAAGGTCGGTGAATAGCGTTCGTATGTTGCCCCTGGAAGTGGGATCCCGAGCAAGAACACCGTTGTGATTGAGGATAGCGCAAAAATCCTCCGTCACGAACTCTTTGCGTGCTTTGCTGTAGAGGGAGAAATAGAGCTCCGCTGTTTCACCGGGAGCGCATGGAGAAGCGACGAAGGCGCCAACATCGAGGTACACGTGGAAGAATTTGGCTGCGGAGGGCTTTGGGTTCTGCCCATTGGACTGATTTCGATGGCGTAGAAATCCTGGGAAGGCGGAGTGAGCTGGAGTGGGAAGAGGTAGAGAGCCGTCCAGCTTTGGTGTGTGGTTGGATGGGTGGAATAATTTCACAGGATCATTGGTGTTGAGGTATGCAAGTGATATCTGCATGGCGTACATTCTAACAGCACTGACCCAGCTTCGCGTATCTGGTGTTCCGTCGACGTCAACGGTTACCAAGCCACCCCACGTCGGATGCCGCACAATCACGTCGAGTCCCTGTACAACGTTCCCGCTGACCAAGCGAGTGACGCAGTCTCTTCGCATGTTGATAGTCTCTTCCGAATTGAGTGTCTGGGCCAATAATTGTCGGCGTCCCAGGTGTAATGCTTCTATATGTTCGCGAACCATGTGGAACAGCTTGTAGTCTCTTCGGGCTAGATACTGGAACATGAGATTATGCCATTCTCGCAGCGCAGAGGCAATTTCGTCGATGATGGGTTGGTTCGCGCCAGAAGCGGTGTCGTCACCGGACTGCAGGGAAGGGCGCGGAGGTAGTGGTTTGGTGGAGGTGATATGGGATTCGGAAGGGGAGGCGGATCGTATACTGGAAGGATACACAGTCAAGCCTGCTCTTGATCGATTGCTTGCCTGTTCCTGCGTTGGACCGAGTCTGAAGGAGCGCTTCGTCGTGTCGGACTCGTCGCCACCATAGTCCTTGATGGAGGATGCGGGGGTTTTGGATAGCTTGGGGGTACTCCAGGGTGGTGTAGGGTCGTTTGGGCCTGGCGTACCGTGGATGGATGCTACATCTGCCAACCGCGGATCAGACGGCTGGGACAGCTCGTCGCGTACATGGATATGCGACGCTGGGAATATTCCAAGGAACACCTGCTGAGGTTCCTCTGTGCGCACAACGGGTTTGGGCGCGAACGAGGAAGAAGGATCTGAGGAGGTGTACCACGTTACTGCTGGCCTGCGAGCCGTACACACCACGTAACTAGTTCATCGACAATCAGCACCAGAGCGCTTTAGGACGCGTGGATAACGAGCTCACCCTCGATACCAGACACCCTCCACTTCCTTGCCGCGGGGGATATACCGTTCGAAAGCGTAAATCTCGTCGCCAACCTCCAAAGACACGATATCCCTGTGCACCATGTTGTCCTCCCTAGAATCCTCTGTAACAACCGATAGCCGACCTGGAGAGAGCCTAGTGTCCCTTCTTGACGAAGGGGATAGTGGATGAATAGCGTAGCCATAGACAATCAAGCGAAGGGGCTCCCATACGCTGCACAAAAGAGGGATCAGACGTGGGATTTGCAGGAACAGGGAGGCATTCACTGACCCAGATCGCTGGGTATTAGCGGCAGGCATACACAAGTGCGAAGGAACTTGTATTCCTGGCAGACGGGCGGACGTCGGCCTACTGTAAAGAGTGTAACAGTGCAAGCAGTACTTAGTGACACTTGTGATCAGTCATAGTCTACTGATTGTTCATTGATATAAGCGCCCGTGTTCATTAACGTTCATTATGTCCTCTCTCACCGACTTCATCGACCGCCTCGCTTCGAATTCCAAGAAGGTCAAACTAACGGCCTCCGCCATCAACTCAAACTCGAGATCCAGCTTCTACACTGACGCAGTTCTTCATACTCACCTTGGTGATCTTATTCGAGAGGTCGACGACTCAGAAATCGGACTGTTCACACTCAAACAACCTGCCACACACACTTCAGCAGGACCCACCGGACCACGTATCGCACGAACAGAGTTTACAACCGCCACACCTTTGAGAAAACAACCTCCTCGTCATGATAAAGCTAAGAAAGCCCAGTCAGACTTTGATCCAGAGGATTTGGCGCGTGCGGCTTTGAAGTACATGGACCAGTAGTAAGTTTAGTCCAACAGGATACACGCCCATTTGCTCATCAGATCAAGTGAAGGAATACGACCTATGCCGCGACGCGTCGCTCAGGCTCAACAAATCCTTGACCAGGTTAGAGAGATCCGAACGCGTATTTCAGATCTCCAAGATAGGTTACAAGCTGTATGTCTTCAACTTGGACGGTGGTGCGGAGCTGACTTGTGCATAGGCACAGTCACTAAGGGACAATGTCTCACTGATAGAAGAAGAGCAGCGTCGAGTAGACGCGTTACAGTTGCAGATTGCAGACCTGAAGAAACGCGTCGGTCATTTAGCTTCTTTCCTATGCATGTCGCTGATTGTGCCCTCTTAACAGAAAGAAGCCGCGCAGAAAAAGAGCGAAGCATCTCGTCTAGGTCGTATCGCAAAATCGCGGATTGCAGTAACGCGCATTCCGCCCAGTCCTCGTAAAGGCCGCGTTGTTGCAGAAGAGGATTCCTTCTGGGAGATCCCCACGACATCCACCAACTTGATGGGGCGACCTTCTACCGGCCTTTTGAGGGAGGATCTCATAGACCTCGCTGATGTCTCCACCTCCTTTGCCAGTCCATATCCCACCGAGAAGACCCAAAAATCACTACCACGCCCAAAGGTCTTCGGTGGGCGTTTCCAGCAAATGCGACCACCTCCAGTCCTCAGACCGGTTAGCCCAAGTACGCCAGAAACACCGCAGCCGCCAACACCTGAACAGAAGTCACCATCGAGGCCTGCTCCTTCAACTCCCGTCCTCCAGCCAACCGAAGATCTAGAAGAAGACGAGAATGACCGGACAATATTACCCCCCTCCCCAAGTTCATCACCGCCCCGCTCGCCCCCTCCAGATCTTTCCAAGATCGCGGTGGTGAACACTCCTCGTCGGACAAACAAAGTCAAAGTGAAGGTCACTCATGAGGTTGAGCGTATTGTCGTACGTGTTACGCCCTTCACATCTTGAACCTGGTGCTCATCACATGCAATTAGGCCAAGATGTGGGCAACGCTGGGTCAAGTCATCATGCCAGGGAATAAGTTCGACGCGTCGGCAGCTGGCGCAGAGCGACCTCCTACAGCTAAGGCAACCATGTGAGTCACTGCTCTTGTCCCGCTTCCTGTGACATCAGCTCAAAGCAATACAGTTCTCATCTAGAGAAGGTGTCTTCCTCGACGCCTGCTGTAGACTCGCCATCGGCGTCCAGCATATCATCCACGACAACACCGTCTGGGCCAACACTGCAGGAAATCATGACATGTTATCTGCTACTGTGCTTGCTTTCTGCAGCGCCGTCCTGTTCAATGCCGCTCAATAAGTTGAAGGAGGTGGTGGATGGCAAGGGCAAGGCTCTAGGGGGTGGAGCACAACCTGCCACTCGTATCATCTACAGTGGTGTCGCGAAGCGATTACTGAAGATTGACAGAGGTGGGGGTGAGCAAGTGGTTAAGTTTGACGCTTGATCAACTGGAACCAGTACACCACTCTGTAGTATGTACTTGTCATATTCTCGGAATGGAACTTCTGTGTACTATACCTGGCAGTATCAACTTCGGTCGGGAACGGTGAACTTTGCTGCTTGACGAGGACAAACGCCACCACCACCACGATCACTGCATTTCTCATCACGCTCTCATGACCTCTTGCAAGACTCTCAACTTTAACTTTCCAGACGCGTCGTTGACCGTCTTTTCTCGCGACGACGAGCAAAATGCTCCGTTCCGATTGCACAAGGGCCTCGTTCTACGCCACTCGACCGTTCTCGCCGAGTTATGCACCGACAATCAACTCGTTCTGGATGACTCCAGGGATGATCTCCTGCACTTCTTCACTGCCATATATCTAGGCCTGTCAGCGCTTTGTTACATTCCCCCAAGTTTCTCGTCTAACTCTCTTGTGAAGCGCTGGATTATACCAAGGTCCTCAAGACTTCAATATCATCAAAGCCGTTGTCTGTTTAGCCGCCAAGTATCATGTTCACTTCCTCCGCAACCAAATCACACAGCTCTTCGCCGGATTCTGGCCCTCCGACTTAGCTGAATGGGATGCAAGGAATCTACAGGTTGATGACATACTTTTGCCTCATCCCATGTGCGTTTGATATGCCTGAGCCTTCGAATATGGGCTAAACACCTTGCTCAGTCAAATCATCAACATCGCTCGTCAAGTCAACGCGCCTCAGTTACTCCCAGCGGCGTTCTACGACCTCTCGCGCATGACCTCAAGCGCCATATCTCGAGGTTTCATGTGTCCCTACCAGCAACAGAGGCATCACCTCTTGAAGTCCGATCTACTCAATGTTCTCAGAGGAAAGGAGATGTGCTCTCGCTTTCTGTCGACCTTCATCGTCAACCAGCTGGAGGGTCGGAATGCAAGTCATCTCTGCGCCTACAGGAATAATCCCCCTGCCGCGCGGACATGCAAGTTTGCCTTTGAATCGATCACGCTGGAGGTGCGCAGGTGCTCTTCTGCTCGCAGCGTGTAACTCACGCATACACCTCGAAGCTTCTTCGTGACGTCAACGGGACTGCTTGCCGCCATAGCTCTGATGCCCTCTTTGCCATCTTGGACTCTCAATTCCTGTCAGACGATGACCGCCTTTCCCTGCATCTCTGCTTACCTTGTCAAGATGCATACACGGCCGTTGTCGTCTCCGCCAGACAAGAGCTCTGGAACTGCCTGCCCTCGTGGTTCAGGCTTGGGTCGCCTGTGTGAGGAGTTGTGTGCACAACACAGCAGTGATATTCCAGGGACGGAGTACTAGAGAGAAGTGTAAACGCCTACTGTGGGTATGTAGAATTAGAATTAGAGCATTAGAGCTACCGAGAAGATTCCAATGATGAGGGTATACTACTGTTGAATACTGTGAATGTTCCTGCTAAGTCCGATTATATATCCGATTCTGGTTCAGCTGCAGAGGAATAGTGCGCTCATGACCTGTTCTTTGTCTTCGCCTCAACATCGCCCGGACTTAGACCTAGAGGAAGCATCGCAGTGTCTTTCAAAGCACCGGCCGGCCAGTCAGAAGTTGTGAGCTGGGGCTGGTGTCAGCGAGGGCTGGCAGGACATGCATGGTACGAGAGACATACCTGCTCCGTTGCTTCCACTGCAGATAGGATATTCATATGGTCTGGAGGTGCATCGGTTTGCTGCGCAGAGTGATCAACGTTAGTCGTGTCAACCGTCTATTGCCATTGAACTCACTAAAGCGCTGAGAACGGGCTGTCTGAAATGCATAGGCAGATCAATGGGTACTCGCGAAGGAAGTACAATAACATGGAGATTGGGAGTGTAGGGCCGCAAGGCCGATAATTGAGTGCCCATAGTCTAACACACACTGTCAGCTTCTTCATTCTAGCATAATGGGCTCCAGACTTACCTTGCCAATGTCGATGGCCAAACGTATGTCTTGCCGCGAGCTTCGTGCTTCCATGCCCACGATGACGTATAGCTCCCAGACGCAATCCAGTAAGAACACGCCGGATTGATCGAATGTCTCCTCAGTAAACTTGGCCAGAGGATACGCCTGCTCGTGAAGTCCTTCAGTCATGTAGATAGTGGGGAATAGAGGAACACGAACTGCATTCTTTCCACTCTGTGCATCAATCCTCCAAGCACGAGGTTGGTCCGTGGAGGTTGACCGATACTTCCAGTAATGGGCGTGGGCGTAATCTTCATCTCCGAATATCATCCCGAACATATCATCTTCGTTGCCTTCACTGTAGACAACAACTTCCTCGGAGCCAGCTATTCGCTGGGCATACTCGAGACAGGATTGTTGTTCTGATGGGTGTGAGCCTCGCCCGTGCCAAACGTAGACGGTGTTCAGGAACGTGATACAGTATGAGAAGCCGGAGCACAGGTTGGTTTTCGACTGCAAGCACACAATAAGCATCCACTGGAAGCAAGTAGCCACTACGCATACGCACCAACTCGAGTTCCTCGATCAGGAAACCGTCTTCAGCCCTTTGAGTTTGGTACATTGACGTGTTCTCGGCAGACCACCGGCTGCGTTGTCCCTACAGCGCTGTCAGACTACAGCTCGTTTTTCGAAGGATCGTACTTACTCGTCTGATTACTAATGTCCCACCAAGTGCTTGAATGAGATCTGGCCGCTCCCCGTACTGCTCCAAGAATATCTACAAAGGATTATGGTCAAGGGTAAGCCACCACACAGTGATCTAGCAGTAGAGACAAACACACCAGTGATGTTCCATAACGTTTGGCGACTTCCTGAAGTTTGTGTGCTTCATGGTTTCCGAGGGTGCTATGCTGACCTTGCCACCCCCATACCGCGGTCTTGACTAGACCGCTCGAACGAGATTTAGATCGTTGGACGACCGCAAGTACTTCTGTATCGAAGAAGATGTTGAGAGGGTCATTGATCGTGGTGGCGGAAGTTGCCGTGATAGCCAGGACCTCGGTCGAGATGATTTCGACGTCAGAGCCAAGGAATTTCGAAGGAGAGGCCTTGACGGCTAACAGCGCGGAGACATTGATGTTCGGCAAAGCGGAATCCGAGTGCTCTGCTCACGGTCAGACTAGCCATTCCACTCGCTGATAGACGGCGACGTACCAAAGTGAACAACTTTCTGCGCGCTCTTGGCTTGCTTTGTGCTGGACTCCTCTTTCTCAGCTTGAATTGCTTGAACCGACGAAGCCAACAGATCCTTCGGAGGTGTGGCTTGATGTCCTGCGCGACTAAGCGTTCCAGCGGGCGAGGGCGACGGAGATTCTTCAGGAAGCATGGGCATCATGAAAGAGGTGTACTTCTCGTAATTCGACCTGCGCTTTTCAAGTTGCGACGGAGAGAGCGCTCTTGCCCCATTTCGAAGATGCGAAGCTGGCTCCGGCTCAGATTCTGGCTCTGGCTCCTGCACGATGGGCTCGGGCAAGATTGGGGAGGTTTGCGGCTCTGATTTCTCCGAGTGATCATTGAGCACTTGAGCCACGTCCATGACGGTCGCTCTGTTACCGGTACTAGGGATACGAGTGTGTCTACCCGGTGTTCTCGGCCTATCTTCGTCTAGGCCGATACCGGGAGATGGCTTGGAAGGTTTAACTCGTGGAGGGGTGGAGGGATTAGAAGGTGGATCTTCCGTTTGTTGGCCAGCGCTGCTCATGCAAGGAAGCGCACGATAAGCAGGATGGTCTTTAAAGGATCCTGGTCCACTGGTTGACGAAGGAGGTGTGACACGTGGGGAGACCGACGTTCCAGGAGGTGAGCGACCCTGCGAAGGGGCAGACTGGGGAGCAGACAAGCCGGGAAGAGCGCGATACGCAGGGTGATCCTTGTAGGATGTAGCTGGTGATGAAGCTACAGCAGGAGGGGCGACCTCTGGCTTGGATGCGATGACGGTTTGGCGCAGCTGATGCTCTGTAAGCTTACCCGTTGACACGCGATCTGCAGGTGAGATAGAGGGGGATGGCTTCTCATGAACGAGCTTCACTGTCGTCGCCGGTGGAGCAGGGCTGCCTTCTTCGCTTGGTCGGTCCACCTTGGTAGATGAGTCCTTCTTCGGCTTGCGTGCTCTAGCCTTCGTAGGCTATTTGGACATGTGAGAAACCATTGCGAGCAGTTAAAACGATCCCTTACATGAAGGAGAGGTTTGCTTGGATCAAGCTGTTTGGCACTAGTCACCTGCGGCGTCGACTTGACGGCTTGTTGAATACGAGGCGATAGTGGGCGGGAAGAACCGCTGGGAGACGATGATGGCTTTGGCGGAGGTTTCATGTACGAGATCAGAGTGCTCCCAGAGCCCAACCCTGGTGTACCTTCTGGGGGCATGAGGTCGGCTGCAGAGACATCTTCCTCACTCTTCACGGGAGAAGGTAAGGATGCACGTTTCTTCCTCTCCGAGACAGGGCTCAGCAAGGGAGGTTGTTCATCAAATCCAGTGGATTTGCGCATCGCCGTGACCTTAGGCCTCGGAGCGACTACGGGTGGGGACTGCGAAGAAGGCGAGGCGCCGCCTGGTTGCCATCTTTCCAGCACTTTCTTGCCACCGGGAGCAGACTTTTCTACCGGCGAAGGTAGACTGGGCATGCTTCCAACCTCAAGGTCGCTGCTAGCCTTGATCATGCTTTGCACAAAACCACGACCCTTCAACCTGCTGAGACTGGGTGTGGGGTCCTTTTGAGTAGGCGAGTGAGTGAAAGCGCGTGATGGATTCAGAGATGGTGGCATTTTTGGTGATGGATGGCGAGGTTCTGGTTTGACAGAGCGTGCTAACGATGGGACGTGGGCGTGAGAAGGGGGAGGGGCAGTCGACGTGTGCTGTTTAGGTAGAAAGAGGGCTGGCGCGGGTTCGCGCGACCTCCCGACAGGGGACGATTGCTTACTCGGTGATGTGGCGGGTCGAGGATAAGACGGTGAGGGTGAAGACATTGTCCTAGGTGGAGCCCCAGTCGCCTTTACTGGGCTCTGGGAACGGGCATTCGACGAGCCATTCGAGACAGCGCCAGATGTAACCGCAGGGCGTCCGGGGATAGGAGCTGGGGACGACGTATTTCGTGAGTAAGAGGGCGCGGTGGTGCTGCGTAGGGATTCCACGCTGGTCGAGTTTGCACTTCTGCTTGTAGCCTGCCAGGTGTGAGTAGTAGGACGCGGTTTCTCAGGAGAATAGGGGCGGGGTTCTGCACTTGCACGCAATGGTGGGGTGCTCGTAGTCGTTCCTCTCTCCTCGCTGACATTCCGATCATCTTTGTTGATTGCTGAGCCCGGAGACGCAGAGGAAGGTTGATCCGTTTGCGAAGGGAGCGTCTGTGATCGTTTGGCCAGACCTGGCAGCGCGATACCACCTCTTCCAAAGACGGGATGTGGAGCGCTGATCTTCGTTCGTTGTTCGAATTGACTGGGGTCACTTGCATCCTGCTGAGGAGCGTGTCTCCTGAGTCTGGGTCCGGTCGCGTTTCCTCCCATAAATGCAGCAAGTGATATCGGCTCAGCCCTCTTAGCGACGGCAGCTGGATGGGAGTAAGCAGGCTTTGCAGATCCTGTTGAAGGAGATGTGGAGGGTAGTCCTGAAAGCTGTTCCAACGCATTGCTTTGCTGCTGCTTCCTCGCAGCTTCAGATGTCGGCTCGTCATCACTGGGAGCTGGAACCTCATCTAGCTTTGCAAGGTGATCCACAAGATCTCGGTCCTGTGCTGTGACACAATATGAGCGCATGAAAGGTGCTTTGAGTGAAATGAGCGCGTACCCAGGTCTACGCTGTTCGTACGACCGACTCGGCTTCTCCTGAGGCGGGCGAGACGTGATGAAGCTATTTCCTCCTCCAACTTCTTCTGTTCAGTCTCTTCGTCGGCATCGACCAGCTTCCTGAGTTCCTGGATCTTACTACTCCAGTCCGAGAGGCCTTCCTGGGACTTGGTGCTTTGGAACGTGGGCCGACGGGGACTTTCCATGCTGCCTGGATGTTGCCGAGCCGATCGAATGACCGTGAAGCCTTGAGGATATTGCGGACAAAGATACGGTTAGTAAAGAGTAGGGAGTGGCTGTATCTGTGATTCAGCACTGCGCCATCACTCCAAGCCGTGAGTCCGGGCTCTATCCAGACCATTGGAGCGCCAAACTCAATAATTGTGGTCTGACTTAAACCATCTCTCCCGTGTCCTTCTCTTCCTCTAGACGTTCACCATGAACAACACGGCTTGCGCAGTCGCCTACGATTCATATCCAGAATGTCTGGTTTCCTCCAACACCCCCTTCTACTACTCCCACAAGCCGAATCTCTCCTCATACATGTCCGACCAACAGCTCACACTAGCTGTCATTTTCGTCGCTTACTGGGCCTTATCTCTCATCTTCCACCACCTCGACGTCGCTCAGTACAAGTGGATGGAGAAGTACAGGATACATGAGTCCGCTGAAGTTCAGGCCAAGAACCTGGTCAGCCGATGGCAGGTGGTCGTAGCGGTCCTCTTCCAACAGGCAATACAGACAGCGCTTGGTTTGTGGTGGATCGAGGATAAGGTGTCTCCCAATCATGGGAAGGAGATGCAGAGGATAGGAGGGGTGCTGCAGTTTGTTTTGAAGAACCTTACCGGTCGACAAACATCCGCAGCCCTGCTGGAAGCGTATGGGCCGGCGTGTGTGTATATTATCTACTGGTGGGCCATACCAACAGCGCAATTCCTAGGTGCCATGTACGCCCTTTTCCCCGCAATACATCATGTTATCGGTCGCTGATGTGTACTCATTATCTAGTTTCTTCGTTGATACATGGCAATACTTCCTCCATCGCGCCATGCACCTGAACAAATGGCTCTACAAGAATGTACACTCCTGGCACCACCGCCTGTATGTGCCCTACGCATACGGGGCCCTGTACAATCATCCCGTAGAGGGCTTCCTCTTAGACAGCCTAGGCTCAGTGATTGCTGAGGCCCTCACTGGCATGTCTGTCCGCCAGGCTATGCTCCTCTTTACCATATCCACCCTCAAAACCGTCGACGACCACTGCGGGTACAAACTTCCATTCGACCCTCTCCAATTGATGTCCTCCAATAACGCGGATTATCACGACATTCATCACCAGGTAGGCAGGAACCACTGCTTATATGTTGAATTTGGGTTTGCTTACCAACATTCGCTAGGTCATTGGCATCAAGTCCAACTTCGCTCAGCCATTCTTCGTACATTGGGACTACTGGCTAAACACCCGCATGACACGAGAGGACATTGCGAGACGCAAAGCAAAATCTTCCAAGTCTTTGTAGAACCCCCCCACTCCCACTTTATTCATTAGGGGGTATCGCAGTTGGATATTTGGGATAATTGGCGACTTTGATCGGCGCATACACGGCCAGAGTTGAGGTCCAATTAGCTCCCAATTAAAGTCCAATTACTCTCGCCAACTCTCGTTGATTCAACTTTGAACGTGCTGTGATTCGGGTGAG
The DNA here is from genome assembly GCA_004369125.1 of Pterulicium gracile. Lineage (NCBI taxonomy): Eukaryota > Fungi > Basidiomycota > Agaricomycetes > Agaricales > Pterulaceae > Pterulicium > Pterulicium gracile. The sequence continues at coordinate 1,274,514 of ML178818.1, read as the reverse complement.
AATTGGGATTTGGAGTCTGCAGGGCTCAACCGGCGCCATCAGCGCCATCACGTTCAGTGGCCGGTGTCCCAGTGATGGCACTCTCGTGTTTTCTCACTCTATGTTGGTTTTCAATTTATTGAAGTCTGAGGCAAAGCCCTTCGTAGATGTACGATGTACATTTCTCCCACTTAGCCCAAGGTTATACATGCAGTTGTTCCGTCTACAGGGCGCAATCTTGAAGGTACACACAACCGCGGCTAACTATGATGGGGCTGATAGTGCCCGTTGGGTCCTCCGAACCACCAAATCCCAGTTCTCGCCTGAATCACAGTACGTTCAAAGTTGAATCAACGAGAGTTGGCGAGAATAATTGGACTTTAAAGTCGCCAATTATCCCAATCATCCAGCTTCGATACCCCCTATTCTATGGATCTTTTCACTCGTTGATGCATGTATGCTGTACACTGCCGCTCGCCACTCTTGGTTCATAATATGACGTTCCTTGGTTCATAAGTATACACGAAACAAATAAGTTGGATTGCTACGTTATTACTGTCCGATTCCGAGCAAGCTCATCCGAAAGCCTAGCCTAAGCAAGCATCCATAGCAGGGCAGGGGCAAGAACAAGGTAGCGACCTGCTGCAGTCTTCAAGTTCGAAACTGCAGCGCCCTCGTCTGCTACGATAAACACGGAGCTGGGTGCTGTGCGGACGACGTCTCGCGGCTTTGCTCCATCTAATCGCAGATTTCATCATGTCAGAGAATGCACTCATCACGGAACGTTTGCACTGTGTGGCTTACCGAGGAACTCAGGGCCACAGACTGCATCGAACACGACGTCCGAGTGGGGGACGAGGTCCGGGAAGCCTTCGTTCGCGATATTGTACGCCTCCTTGATGCAACTGGTGCAGGTCACTCCTTCGATTGTCGACATGAACGTGGACTGTAGGTCGTTCCACGCCGTGATCATGGTCACATTAGCGAGGTCAATGTCGATGTTGTCGATGTCGATGTCGGCAGACCGGATGGCCCTCTCTGCTCGCTTGACCTCTTCAATAGCACAGAAGTTGCCCGAGGTAGTCCTATGAGTAGCAACAACATTAGCCTTCGAGGTGAAAGCAAGTCCGAGCAGAGATACGCACTCCTTCAAGCATCTGCATCGGGTCAAAATTAGCAAGGGTCAAGATTAGCAAGGCTTCGCTAAGGAGTGAAGTGAGCAGCACGTACACAATCTCCCTAGCAGTCGGATACGCCTTCTTCACGATATCAACGACCTTCTCAGTGACATCAGAGCTAACGCCAAACGCAGCAAGATCGCCCGAGCACTGATTGACAATCCCGCCAATCAGCGTGTCCAGCGCCGCGTCGCTGCAGCTTCCCACACTGCACATTCCTGTGAGCCAGGTGTTCAGAATGTCCTCCACGCCGTTCTCAGGGAACACGATGAAGCTCAGGAGCGCAGATAGATTGAGACATTCGGCTTCAGGTGAAGCCATGATGTCCGTGAGGGCAGTTATGCAGCTTTCGGAGATGGGCAAACTGGACGTGTTGATCTGTCTCCTGCTGCAGCATCAGTCATGGTCGCCCTCCAACGCGTAAACAGGTAGGGTTCAGACTCACGGAAGTACAGCGGCAGCAACGATTTGGAGACCAGCTCCGGCAAAAAGGGCAAGAATTCCTCGAGAAATCTGCATGTTGAAATGGAAAAAGGCGCGGAAAGAAAGTGAAGGGAGAAAGGCAGCGAAAGAGTGAATGCACGAACCTCATCGCAAGGCCGAGCTCTTATGTAGTCGGTGGTTACAATAGGGATGGCAACAAGGCCCACATCTTCGGTTGATCGACATAGCAGTGAATCAGGCTTTCATTAGATTTCCTGCAGCCCCGCGATGATCTGATGGGTCCAAGATGGGCGTCGACCAGCGCGATTGGTTGCTGCTGGCGTACAGCACTGCAGAAGGTGCGTTCGCCGTTCACCGCTGAGGGCGGGTTCAAACATTCTTTGCACCACCGGTGATGCAGTGGAGGCACTGAATGTGAGCGACTGGTCTAGGCAATACGGAGTAAACAAGGGACACGCAAGTAAGCCACTGGGTATTTCTTGACTTCGTAGCTCAAAGCTGGAGCTACTTTGGGTAAAAACGGACAGTAAAGGAAGTACTGGACAACTGTACAAAGGCATGGTATCCAAGAGTTCATTAGCGCATATCCTCATTGTGCGTATCGACGTAGTCCGCGGAGGGTAGAAATCTTGAACATCATAGGCCAAGTATAGACTCGGAAAACCCAGTTCTCTTGCAGAAGGATTCTCGTAAGAGATTTCTTCGGGAGGAACGACGAACTTCCCGGAGGCACTGGGTTTTCCGAGTCTAGGCCAAGTACGATCAAAGCAACAAGGCACCCATTGCGAGGATGGCCGGGATGCCCGCAAATGTCGACCCACGGCTAAAGAGCGCAGTGGCGGCACCTTCCGGTTCGCTCCCTTCGCCACCCTGCCCATCGGCAGTGAGTTGAATACCAGCAGGCATTTGGCCGTCTGCAAAGTACGTGTCAGAATCGATGATCACACAAAGTTCAACTGAAACTATCGCTCGCCATTGAAATCTTCGCCACAGCCGCTGACGAAAGGAATCAAATCTTCGTGCTTCTGCCTGGCGACAGTGTAAAGCGCCTTGCCACAGGGAGTGCAAGACTACAAGCGTCACCGGGCTTCAGCACAGGACATCCTGAGAAGCGGAAGCGAGTGACTCACGATGTTAGCAGGAGGTGGTATATGGGATACAATAACGCCGACGTTATTCAGACTGAGAGTCCCAATCGTATCTTGAAAATCGTTCAAAAACTCCGTCGCGCAGTACTGATCCGCTTCAGTGCTATTTGGGCATACGATTAGAATGGTTTTAAAGGAACCAATGGCGGCAGCACTAACTCTTTGAGGCTATGTCAGATCAAACCAAGCAGGCGTTAGTTCAAGTCACACAAAGACGAGTAAATAGATCGAACCAGAGCGCTTCACGAAGGGACGGATACCTATGTGAGAATGGCTGTTAGTGAGCGTACCGGTCACGGTCAGTCATACTTACAGCTGTGTAGTCATCCGCTGAGTGCTTTCGTCGAGCGAAACCCCATAAGTCTGGGTTTCATTCACGCAGGCTCGAGCTATGGTGTTAAATATCTCAGTGATAGTGTCGTCGGAGCATCGGTCGGTTGTGCAGATTTCTTCTATCCAGGTGTTGAATGGGCCCACGATGGATTGGTCGGGGCTGGTAACCGCTCCAAGCAGCGCGCCCAAGTTCAAGCAGTCGCTAGATTCCTCCGAGGCGATGCCCAGGAAAGCTGAAGCGCATTGGTCGCTGACATCGAGGTTGGGCCTGGCATTGGGGGAGCTCTTTCAGCACAGCCATGAGGAGTACATGAATTGTGAGCGTACGCTTGAGCATTGACGGCGGTGGCAATGGAGACCGCAAGAGCGACAGAGGACGCATAACGCATTGTGGAGATATGTTGCGGGGAAGTCGCCTTAAGTGAGGTATAGGTTGGCTGTTAAATACCAAGATGGCGGACTTCGTCCATACAGATGCTGCGGCCAGGGGGGGCATCCACGATCAGGCCGTATGTTCACTATAATTCAATACAGAGTTCAGGATCCTTGGGCTGCGGCGCTCTTGCCGAAACCGAGGTAGCATACATAGCCGGCGTCACGTTGACTAAGGGTTGACATTCAAATATCCACAGAACGCCATCAAATAATCCTGGGTAGAGCATCTCCGGTGCTAGACAAGGTGTGGGCCATTTGATACAATCTGTGACGGCACGCCGCAGTAAGCCTAGATGAAGATGTAGATACTATACAGTGTAAGAAACTTCGAAGGGTCATCATACTTCAGTGGGCTGGTCGGTTGTGGAATTGTGAATCGTGGAGGTGGAAGAAGAGCCGCGGCAGGGTTGGTTGGGTTGGGTTGGAAGCAGGCGAGTGATTTCAGGTCACCACCTGAACATCGTCTCATCGTGCCAGTGGCAAGCCTGTTCTTGCGACTCCCACTGTCTCAGAAGATCCATGCTGACATTGATACAAATCCCCGTAAAGTTTCATGGCCAATCTTATCATGCGCTACTTTGTACACCGTCTGCATCAGAATCATGACCTCCGGAGCATCTTAGAGACACTCTCAAACGTCTGCCGATGCAATCGAAGTAAACGTTGCCCTCCGCGCGCCAATCAGTGGAACAAGTAATTCTCAGGCTCGAGCTCAGTCCAACATGCGCAGTCGAGTCGAATCCTCCTTCTCCATCCAGAAGCACGCGGCATGAGACGAAAGGCACCTTAGAAACCTTCTCGAGAGCCTCAGCGTGTCAGCACCGTGGCAAACCATGAGTTTCCTTCACACATTTTATTGGCAACTTGCTCGAGACTACTGTAAGTATATACGCCAGAGGAAGCACCTCCCGGACGTAGGCACTATACAAAGACATGGTATCCCGAAATACATAGTATATCCTCACAATGCGTACCGACGAGGTCCACGCATGGAGTTTGGAGATAGGGAAAGCATGGGCAAGTAGGGATTAACCCAACAAGGCGCCCATTTCGAGAATGGCCGGAAGACCCGCAAGAGTCAGCCCACGGCTGGAGAGCGCAGTGGCCCCACCTTCGTTTCCATCACCAGTACCGGCCTGTACTTCGGGGGCAGTGAGCTGGATGCCGTGGGGCATTTGGCCGTCTGCAAAATTTGTGTCAGGATCAACTATCTCGCGATAGAGAGAAAGAGACAAGTTCACCGTTAAAATCGTCGCCACAGCCGGTGACTTCGGTAATCGTGTCTGACAGCGGACGATCTTGTCTGCCTGCAGTGTAGAGTGCCTTGCTACAGGGAGAGCAAGCCTGAAGGCGGGAACAGGCTTCAGAACAGGATAACATTGTTAAACTAACGAAAGAAAGAACCCACGAATTTGGATTGAGGTTGGCTTTGATGCCATTTCCCCTTAACCCCGTTTAGGTTGCTAATACTGAGAGTGCCCAGTGCGTCTTGGAAATCAGTCAGAACTTCCGTCACGCAGTACTTATCTGCCTTAATGCTGTTCGGATATGATTAGATGGACACAAGCAGAGCTTCTGAGGTAGCACTGACTCTTTGAGACTGAGATTAAAAACAAAAGCAGGCGGTAGTTCAGGCCGCGTGAAGCCAGGCAGAAGACGAATCGCACCAGAGCGCTTCACGAAGGAGCGGGTACCTGTGCGCGAACAGCTTTTAGCTAGCGTTCTGGGCCGCCGTCAGATACATTCACATTTGGGTAGCATAGTCTCGATTGTCTTCGTAGAGGTAGATTCCGTATACCAGGGCGATGTCGTCCGCGCACGCCTGATAAAAGTTATTGAATATCTGAATGGTAGTGTCGTCGGAGCATCGGTCGGTCATGCAGATCTGTTCTAGCCAAGTGTTCAACGGGGTCACGATGGATTGGTCGGGGCTGATAGCCAGCGGGAGCAAGCCGGCCAGGATCAAGCATTTGCTAGGTTCCTCCGAGGCGATGCTCATGACGGTTGAGATGCATTTCTCGCTTAGCCCAAGGTTAGCCTTAGAATCGGCGAGCTCTTCTCAGCACGACCACGGATGAGACGGTGATGGCAATGGAGACCGCAAGAGCAACAGAGGAAGCGAAGCGCATGGTGGAGGTTGCGATTGTGTCGACAGAGGGGTCGCCTTTATGAATGAGGCACACGCTCGCTGTGCGCCACGATGCCGACGTCCCAAGATGTCCATCAACTTCGTCAATTGCCGCAGTTCCTGCGTTCCAGTATAGAGTCCCTTCACGGCTTAGCCGTCAGTACACATGTAATAGTGTAGCACAGGTTGGAGATCCTTCAGGCAGGAATCAGACTGCGGGCTACTCTTGCCGATCAGCATTGCCAGCAGAAACTCAAGGACGAAGACCAACATCGACTGTGCATGCACAGTATGACTGTGTTGCCATTTATGCACTTATGCCTTGCCGTCGATATCGGCGGCATCCTGACCCCGAGATGAGAATCCTAGGTAGCATCTCCCGTGCTGGACAATTGCAATGTGCGGGCCAGAATCACCGGTAGGTATAGTACCGTTGAATACAGATTGAGGACCCCAGGTGGCACAGATGAATACGTGGGTACTGTACTGCAAAAAGCTAAGACCTGAAGGGTCCACATTCTTGAATGGGCTGGCCGGTTTTGGGGATGGTGGGAGTGGAAGAAGACTTACAGCACCAGCGCAAGTGACCTAAATTTAGGGCAGTTGCGATCGCCTGAAATTGATCGTTGTGGCAACTTGCAGCAAGCGGCTCTCCTCCTGCTCCTGATTCCCAAATCAGCATGATTCCCCACAGGCTCCGAATTTGTTGTGCTTCGCATAATACGCCTGGGCCTTCATCAATGCTAGCGATGCTGTCCTCCGCCAATCAAAATGGTATCTAGATACAGCGTCGCCAATTTTCATCCCGGTCACAGGAGAAGGCAAGTGGATCGAACTCTCCTCCTGCACTCACCCACACGAAACACGAAAATGAGGAATTTTCAGCACCGTAACGAGACTGTTGTCACTCGTCCTCAACGATCGCGAGTATCAGCACCGTTGCGATGCAAGGCAAACCATGAGTTTTCTTCACAATTTTTCTGCATATTCGCCAATGGCTCGAGCCTACTGTATGTATACCAGAGGAGGCGGCCTCTGGGCGTAAGTGGTGTACAAAGACATGGTATCCAAAAGTCCATTAGAGTATATCCTCACAATCCGTATCGACGTGGTCCATGATGTTCAGAAGTACTGGAAAGCGTGGGGTAGCAGGACTAAACAAACAAGGCACCCATGGCGAGAATAGCCGGGATACCCGCAAGAGTCAGCCCACGGCTGGAGAGCGCAGTGGCGGCACTTTCGCCGCCTTCGCCGCCCTGTCCATCGGCAGTGAGTTGGATGTTAGCAGGCATTTGACCGTCTGCGATTGTGTGTCAGAATCGATGATCACAGAATGCTTGACAGAGACTGTAGCCCACCATTGAAGTCGTCGCCACAGCCGGTGACCTCGGGGACCATGTCTGAGTGATCCTGTCGGGCTACACTGTAGAGTGCCTTGCTGCACGGAGTGCAAGTCTGAAGGCGTGAACAGTCTTCAGCACAGCCGAACATTGGAAACAGCAGTACAGGAGCTCACGATGTTGGAAGGAGGTGGGCTCTGCAAGAGCCTGCCCATGACACCACCGACATTGCCAAGACTGAGAGTTCCCAGCGCATCTTGATAATCGTTCAGAACTTCCGACACGCAGTACTGATTCGCTTTAGTGCTGTTTGAACAAATAATTAGATGGGTTCAATTGGTACGGTTGCGGTAGCACTAACTCTTTGAGGCTAAAGAGCGTTACACCAAAAGCAGGGATTAGTTCAAGCCACAAAAAAAACCAAGGGTGGATGAACCGCACCAGAGCGCTTCACGCAGGGAAGGGTACCTATGGAGACAGAAGTCAGTCAGCGTTCCGGGTCACCGTCAAGTACACATACACGCGTCCAACTAGGTCTTTGCTGTTCTGATCGAGGGTGATGCTGAAACGCTCGGCTTCGCTTGAGCAAGCTTGAGAGACACTGTCGAACATCGCATTGATAGTGTCGTCGGAGCATCGGTCCCTCGAGCACATTCCTTCGAGCCAGTTGTCCACCGGGGTCACAATGGATTGGTCGGGGCTGGTGAACGCTGAGAGCAGCGCGCTCAGGTTCAAGCATTCATTGTTTTCCCCCGAGGCGATGCTCAGGAAAGCTGAAGCGCATTCCTGGCTAACATCGAGGTTGGGCCTGAAACCAGAGTGCTCTTTCAGCATGGCCGAGGAAGAGGAGTTCATAGGCAGCAGAAGGCTTACGCTTGAGCGTTGACGGCGGCAACCGACACAGCAAGTGCAACAAAGGAAGCGTAGCGCATGGTGGAAATTAGAGTTATACTGGTGTAGGAGGAAGAGATGAGTGATTGAGATGCCGGATTATGCTGGGGTAGTCACTTTATAACGGAGGCACAAGCTGGATGACAAATACCAAGTTGGAGTCGTCCTTGTCAACGTCACTGCATCGCTGCGGGCTCGGCTTTATACGACCGTGATTCATGGCCAGGGGCCCATTCTGTCACGGCTTGGCCATACACAGGTTCGACATCCTTGAGGCTCCGGGTTGGCTTCACCGATCAAGACAATAGCATTACAAGCAGACGCGCGACTCAATTCAACGGCGACTGCAGGTTGCATTTGGGTTGATTGGGTTTCTACGTCTTGCCATCAGCGGCATGATGGGCCCGGGGTAGTAGTTCTGTCTAGAACAGCTCCCGTGCTGGACAACGCTATGTGGCCAGAATCATCGTCTTATATGGTGGCAATGAAGCCTTGACGAGTACAGCGGGATCCACGCGAAGATATGGAGGGTTGTTCTGCTTGTCGGTCTTGGGGTGGTGGAAGCTGAAGAAGAGCGGGTCACAGAGCAAGTGACAATCGAAGCTGTCTCACTCTGGCAAGGCTCTTCTCGATTTCCCAGATTTAGCTATTTCCCACAGGCTCCCAATCTTATCCTCTTCTTCTTCGTTCGTCACCCAAATCATGGCCTCCAGCTTTCGAACCTCCACCGATGCTATCGACGTTGTCCTACGCCGATTAGAACAGGTATCTAGGTCCAGCGTCGCCAATTCTCATCAATCTCAGCCTCAGCAGAACGGACCCCGGTCGGACTCTCCTCCTTTATCAACACGCACACAACATGAACCAGAGGATCCTCAACACCGTAACAAGTCTGTGGTCACTGAACCTCAGCATCCTAGTGCCCTTCCCACTGAAACTGGCGGTGCGAGGCAGACCCTGCCATTACACCTCTCGGGCTTTATGGATGCATTTGGAAAGCCGACTCAACCTTCCGACCAATACTTGAACGCGTTCAACGCGTCTCTCACGAGTCATCTTGCGTCGAACAGCGGAGGCGTGTCAAAAACCAATACGGAGCCATTGGCGGTCCACGCACTTTTCACTTCTTTGGACAGCGAAATTCGGTTATGCGTATACGGGGAAATCATAACCTACGATCTATGCACGCTTGAGCCGGAGCCTCAGGCCATCATATCGCTTCTCAAGCTGGCGATGAGCGACCGAGCTGCTTGGATGATAGTGGCAGGTTATTACCGAAGAAAGAAACTAGCCTTTGCCGCCATTGCTGTGGTTACCTCCATGCTTGACGGTAACGAGCGGTTTACTGTGGCCCTCTTCCCGAAATAACACATCTGACCTGTTTGTTCTTGCTACATAGTGATGCGAAAACATGGTTATTTCGACGCTGATCTGAAGCCAGCATTCATGATCCTCTCCGCCTGCGAAACGGATCTTTCGAGAGATCCCAGGTGCAGCGACCGACCTCACCACGCGAAGAACGCCGAACGATGGCTCCACAAGGCACTCGCATCTGAACAAATCGACTACCAGTTATTTCCGGCCCTGATGGAGCCTACACCTGTTGTGACAAAAACGGAAAGACAGGCCACCCCTCCTCCTCGCCGTGCGCCCTCAGTTTCGAAAGGGCGATCCGACCAGGCAGGATATCAGCGCATTCTCGAACGCGAGAATGAATCTTTGCGAGACCGCCTTCGTCTTCAGGCCGATCGCTTAGACGAGGTCAAGTCCGCAAAGCGCAAGCTCGAGAACGAGGTGGCCCGAGAGCGCGATTTGGGTAGAATATTCGAGAAGAAGGTGCACACCCTGGAGCAAGAGCTAGAAACCTCTCGGCGAATGGCGAGCTATGCGATTGCCGGCCAGCGCAGGGAGAACGATGCTCGCAGGAAAGCGGAGGCTCGAGCAGATAGAGATACCGAGGCAAGGATTTCCATGGAGTGCCAGCTTCGCAGAAGCCAAGCGGAGCACATGCAGTATGCAGATCTGACTGAGGACTATTCTGATTGGAGCCCTCATCCGTCTTTCGATGTTTGAACTCATGATTGTCGCATGTTTCGGTCTCGCCTTGTGTACGCTGTTCTTCGTACTCGCGATGTATAATCCACTGTATTTTCTTTGCAAACGTGAGCGCGTGAACCTGTTGTGTTCAAAGGAGAGCTCTGCAAACGCACGTGTGCGATTGACTTACATAATCTAGAACTGTACATGATTACATCATCTTTTCCGTGTGGCGCTCTCTGCAAGGCCCACCGCATCACCAACAATAAGGACAAACAAAGCCTCCCAAAGTCGATACGCCTGCAAGCGGCCTCTCCACGTCCATCCTCAAGACTTGTTGCAGCAATCATGGCCACCACTCTCCCTAAGGACGTTTCCAAACTCGGCTCTGAAGTTAAGCTCTTCGGAAAGTGGGATACCCAGGAGTACGTCGGCGCGTGGACTTGGTGGTTCTGGTGCTAGAAGTCTAACCATTTTCGCGGTGTAGTGTCGAGGTCAAGGACATCTCCCTTACCGACTACATCCAGGTCCGACATGCCGTCTACCTGCCCCACACTGCCGGCCGTTACGCCAGCAAGCAGTTCAAAAAGGCCCAGATGCCCATCGTTGAGCGATTAGTCGACAGGTGCGTTATGCCTCAAACCGTGTCTCCTATGAGACTAATCTCGATTCAATAATCTCTGTAGCATGATGATGAAGGGTCGCAACAACGGAAAGAAGATCCTTGCCGTCCGAATTGTCGCCCACGCCTTTGAGATCATCAACCTGCTCAGCGACCAGAACCCCATCCAGGTCCGTTCCATCCATCGCCTATACACCACTGAACGCTGACCAGTGTTCTGCGTCCTATCTAGGTTCTCGTCGATGCCATCGTCAACACTGGCCCCCGTGAGGACTCCACCCGTATCGGATCCCAGGGAACCGTCCGTCGTCAGGCTGTTGATGTCTCCCCACTGAGGAGAGTCAACCAGTCGATCTCCCTCCTCACCATCGGCGTGCGTATCCTCCCAGTTTTAGCTAAACGTATCCTGAAGCCGAAGTGCTGAATGCCACCTCTCCCCAATAGACCCGTGAATCCGCTTTCCGCAACGTGAAGTCCATCGCTGAGTGCCTTGCTGACGAGCTCATCAACGCCGCCAAGGGTTCCTCGAACTCTTACGCCATCAAGGTAAGTCTAGCTTACTCTAACTCTTCTCAATGCCTCTCATCTCACACAATTGTCTTTCTTTTCCAGAAAAAGGATGAGTTGGAGCGTGTTGCCAAGTCTAACCGATAAAAGCCTCACCTTTTTCCTATGGGCATCGGAGGTGTTTCCATTATGCCAGTCGTCGTGGAGTTTTTTATGCTAGCGTATTGTGCATTCTATGAATAGTCTCCATGCATTTCTTTCTTTGGCTTTGCTGTCTGTGTGGATCTCTCCCCTCGTCAAAAGCTGCTCAGATTGTTGGATGGATTGCCAGCATCATCATTCCCAGCCAGTCTTCCACCGAAGAAGTGCTCCTCAGGATACAATTGGACGCGCCCAGAGGTTGATTTCACAGTGGCAGTGTACTTGGTGAGAACAGAACGTCGACGACGAGATCAGTTATTCGGTCGGTGCCTGGCGCCGGTCAACCGGCGGCTTCTTTTGGATTTCAGGAACACGTTTCTAGGAGTCCTACAAGGGCGTGATCGACAGAAACCACCACTTGGATACTGTTTATACAGCGAACCTCTACGATACTCCGTCCATCGCCTCTTTAGGATGAGTCCACAGCTCCAGCTCAGCCACCTACAGCACATCCATCATGGGGTCGCGTCCCAACCCCGGCACACATTATGTACACGTTCTGTTCGAGTGCCTTGATGCGGACACAGCGAGTCGGGCATCGTGCAAGGGCGAAGCTGGTAGGATCTCCAATGCTGCGGGAGATGTACACTGCGGTGCGTGCTGAGGACGAATCCAGCGACATACGCGATCGGGCTTGGGTGCTGTCCGCCGTTGATACTGCGCTTGAGCTGCTTACGCCGTGGCCGTCGCAAAGCGGATGTCCAGAGGCTCGGACGAGAAAGAATATGCGCGGACAGCTCATTTCGAACCCGTCGTCACTCTCGCACTCAGACTCACAGTCGCGAAGACCGAATCAAAGGTTCCGAAAAATTCCCTCATTCTTGTTTCCCAGCCGGATAAATAGCAGGCACAACAAATACTGTACAGAGCGGAGGAGTTAGGAACCAGAGTCCGTTTCGCCGTTTGTATGACCTTGGACAACGAGAATAGATGCGAGACTATTTAGGTGAATGTGAGAGAGAAGTGTTGCAGATGTCGAGTGACAGAGTATAGCGTGATGAGAGTACAGGTGTTACAATTGATGAAAGCAATGGATTGAGGTGGACGAAAACAGAAAGAAAGACCAGAGAGAAAAGAAATGGATATGAAAGCGTGGTGGGTTCCAGGGAGAGATGCGTTAATGTGATGATATGATTGCTCGTGCGGACCTGTGTATGGTCTAGGGTAGATCCTGAGCGAGAGTGGGAGACATGATGGGGGAGGAGGAAGAAGGATTATCGAGGGTGGAGAGGTGAAGTCGCTGAGTGATGATTTCGCGCGCCTGGAGAATTCGATGCTATCGCAGTGCCGAAGGTCTCGCACTGGCGTGTCTCGAGGAATGTTGGTCTTGATCGGGTTTTTGGACGAGACCCTTTTCGCCCTGGTAGCCGTACGCCTCCCCAAACTCCCGCGTCATGGCCTTGCCCAGCAAGCAAAGCCAACCGATGCCCTCCCCTAATGGTGCCTGCGGAGGCCAGAATAGTTCAGACTCGTCGTCGCCGAAAACAGGCTCGTGTTCCTCTTGGGCGGTAAGCGTTGAAGAAACCAAGCGACCAAATGTCTTGGGAAAATGACGAGCCATTGTGCTCAAGGTTAGAGGTTGAGCGGCGTTAAAGGCGTTTTGCGCCTGCATGAGCTGTTGAGAGACATCGGTGATGTCTTGCACGACAGTTGGTTCTACGGGGATGGTGATCTTGGAAACAGCCACAGCGGCCTCTGGGGATATATGTTTGCCGACGTTGATCTGGCGGACCATTCGTGGAGGTATGAGTGTATCGAGAGCAACAGAGGGAGCATTTCCGGAAGATGATCCAGCGTTCGGTGTGTCCACAGATCTGCCGGTTGGGGTGGAGTTGGCGCTGTTGGCAGTGGTGATACTCGCAGGCGAGGGAAGCATAACCGGTGTTGCGCTCTGTGCGTTGTAGGTAGACGACAGGTGTTCTGTGCTGGTGATCGCACGCTGAACGGCCGCCTCGCAGGCAGCGGTTGCCTGGCGAGAGGCCGGGTTCAGCCGGCGGGAGATGGTGTAGGCTAATTTCCGCTGATGGATGAATCCATCTATCATGCATCTGCCGGGAACATGTTTATCGACGGTGCACGCAGGAGCTCCATCCGGATCGGACTTACATGAGAGAGAAGAACGCCCGCTCGGCTTCGTCTGTGAGCTGCTCGGGTGCCCATTTGACCTGACAAAAGTCGAGATAACCGTTACTCGGCCTATCCTTCCTGGATGAAGGATAGTAGACTCCATTGACGGTCTCCCAGCTTTGGATGGTACAAGTCGAGCGACTATAGTCCTTGGTCCACATTGCGTAAACGAACGATAGTAAACCATCCAGAAATTCCAAGCGCGCTATGGTAGCGCCATGCTTGTGGTACGAGGAGTTTAGAGGTGGTGGATTGGGAAGAGGTTTGTGATCCTTGTGGCCTGGGTTGAAGGTTGAATGCCAACGTGCGTCTCCCGAGTATTTGAAGTTCCGCCCTTGCGTGTAATGGCGCTGGTACATCTCGTCCCATTCCTCGTTTGCTGGTTTGCCTCTCTTGGGACGACGCACTGGAAGCGACGTTGTCCCTAGACAAGAAGATGCGGAAGGATGGCCCGGGGTAGCACGAGGCGGATGGGTGACAGGTGATTCTTCCCTTAGTTCGCCATCCTCGGAGGGCTCGTTGTTGTGGGGATGAGAGAGTGAAGAGGAGGTATGTGATGAGTGGAGGGTGGATTTATGCTTATGTTGATACTGTGAAGAAGATGATGCAGATGTAGAAGGGGTAAGACGATCCGAGTTAGAGTTGAGACGGGGGCGTTTCGATGGTTCTGAATTGTGAATTGAATTTCCAACACGCCGTTTTGTTCCTGGAGCTGGTGATGAAGAACGAGATGGCGGTGGAGATGGTGGGAGGTCTGGAGGAGGAGGTGCTGGTATATCACCCAAGATCTATGAGAAGAAAGAGACAATGATGTTGAGTGGTGGGGCCCTGAGGCTATGACGAGAGAGAAGGTACCTTTAGGTGTTTGTGTAACTGCTCCTTGGTATAACTGCGATGAGGATTAGATTTAGTTGTTGATAAAAGATGTGAGAATTGCATACCGTTTTGTTGAACGAGAAGAAGAGGATGAGGATACGTCGGAGGAGTGCATTAGGGTGGTGGTGGGAGGAGAAGAAGGCCAGTGTTTCGTTCGGAAACTGAACGGCTCGGCGTCCACCTTGTGATTATTAATATTTATTGAAATCTTATGTAACCACCTCAATTATCCTCACAGTTCCTCCACCCCTTCTTCCACTCGTAAGTTGACACAGACTGACCCATCCTACCTATAGTACTCCAAGTTATACCTCCTTCTACCCAGGACCCCTGTTCGCCATCTCGCTTCTTCCATGTCCTTCGTCTGCACGTCGCTCTCACCGCCACAAGTGGGCTTGATCGGATCTGAGATCTACCGTAACACTCTTACTGTACTAGAGTAAGCTAATCCATCCTGATCCAGGCCCATACGAAAACTCTAGATTCTCGAACTCTACTGTATCCCCAGTAGGAACCGATTCAGTTGACAACAAATGTCCTCCATTAGTACCGTATCCGCCAGTCCTTCTCGTCCTCTCCTCCCTTCGCGGGTCGACTATGCTGCACTATCATGTCTACCTAAGCCTTCTGTTGGCAACGATGGCTCTTGTTCTTCAAGGTACAACAGAAGACATTCATCAGCGGCGGTACACGTCCACAGGGCTACGTCGGCACCTTTCTGGCGTTCCCCGTCAAACGCCGGGCACTTGACCTATTCCCATGTGCGCCTTAATTTCCCCATCCAGAATCACTCCCACTCTTGACTTTGCTATTCATATCTTACTTGTCCTGATGTCACCGCCATGCATCTCCTGCGTAGCGCGTCCAATGATTGCCACATGCAGACCTGACTCTAACGTTCTCTGTTCAGTCGTTCTTCCTTGCAGAGTCACAAAACGTCGTTTCGCACCCGCCCGGCGTCTGCCCGTCTTCGTCGCTACATGCTGTATCTGATACCTGCCTCACCGAGCTCAATGTCGACCGAACTGCTCTCGGCGCTAACGATGATTCCATCAGCTGAGAACCTTCTGCACTGACTTCTGCTGGGCTCTTGATAGGCAGTCCCTGTCATTCCTCTGAACAGTGGATCAAACGTGAACGAGTCTGTATACGCTCTCGTATGTTCAGACCGCCGCGGGTCTGTTCCAGGCCTGCACTGGAATCTCTTGTGATCACACAGAGTTGGCAAGACTAACGAGCCCCAGACCCAGCGAACATCGGAGGAACGCATCGGACGTGTCAATATTCCTGGGGCATTCTCGGGCGTCTGGATCGAATCTCGTACTAGTGAAGATCCGAACTCCGTGCGAAGGAGATATCGAGAATGCCTGGGAAAGTGTATAGTACGTACTGTGTGATCGCCGTTCCTTTCCACGGTTTTCCGAACGTTTCCTGACCTGCCTTGGATCCAAGAACAGCGCGCTCATCTTGAGCAAATGTTAGCAGCGACCCTGGCGCCTCCCCTCAAGAAGCTCTTACGGTTATACAGGCGCGGTCGCCGGCTCCGACGCAGCAATCGCCGTCCCGCGACACCGCATTGCACCGACCCCTCGATAAAGACGAAACATGCTTTTCCTTTAAACTTATCTATCGAAGGGACCCGCGCTTTCAAGATGTCACACGTCCAAGCCAGACCAGGAGCGGTCATTCAGCGGCATCCGTCCTGGTACATCCTTTGATTATCCGACCGCAGTCCAGATTTCTCGGTGAAATGGGTCACTTGTACGTTCCATGGCACGTTAGCTTTTATTTCTACCCCACACTGATTCGCCCTTGCAGACTGACGATTCGCGGGTAGAGGGCTTTCATTCGTGAAATTATCTCCGGTTCTCACGCAGGTATCCACTACTAGCAGCGATCTGTCTGTTGTGGGACGTGAATTCGTTATCCTGAGAAAAAGGGACGTTCAGAGTGCGTCATAGGTTATGGTGCTAACGCTGACAGGTGTACACATGAAGAGTGCAAAGCTCAAAAGCTCAAAGCTTCCCGTCCTTGACCTGTAATAGCTTATTGCTCTCCAGGGCTTTATCACGTATCACATCCGCCTACAAGCTTGAAGCTGTTCGAAATCCAACTGTGTCCAGCTGAATTAATAGCAATTTTTAATTGTACAGTAAATAATTGGTCTCTAGGATACTTCCGCGACAGAAATCTCGCCCTTGCGTGTCGGCGCCGCGGCGCGCATCGATGGTGGCCCGTGGGGTATCACCGCCGGCACCTTGTGCGGCGCCTCCAAGCTAGTCGCTGTTGAGACTGATATGCACTCTACATCGGTAGAAACTCGTCGCCGCCGAGGAACAGCCGACCACTGCAGCGCACCGCGCCCAACCTCATCTGTAACCATTCGGCATGGCGCAGGCTTCATCAGCACGAACGCCCATAGCCCCGAACACGGCCACGTGATGAAACGCGATCCCAAAAGTGAAATTCATACAGAGTTACAGTTACACAAAATAAGTCAGATACAGAGGAGAGCAAGGAGAAAACAAGGAGTACGGCAGGACAAGCAATATACAAGCGCAAAGTCGTGGAAAATCCGTCGTTATCGTCGTGTGTATAACAAGAAGAATCAGTAGCTTCGATTTAGCACAACGGCCTGGTCAGGTGGCATTCTTCCGGGGTCGGCCACGCTTTCGCTTCACTGGCATGTCGGTATCAGCGGTGTTGAGATCACAGGTCTTCGGTGCGTCAGGACGAGCACTGGTCTGCGCGGCTGCTCTCCTGCTCCTCCTACGCACAGGCCCAGATTTGGTTAGCTCCTTGGGTTCTTCCAAGGCCTGTTGCTCGCCTTCGTCTTCGACCACGAAATCTTCCGGCGAGACATCTCCGCAGTCGGATTTGCCATCAACGGAAGAGGCTACCGCAGTGAGAGCGGACGATATAGAGATTGATCTGGGTCGGGTTCGGGTAGTGGTTAGACATACACCGGTGGTCGAGACTGCAGTGTCAGCGGAGGAGCGGGATGAAGAGCGAGGGCGAGATGGCCCGGGCTCGTCGACAGCGATGGTAGTCTCCGATAATATAGAGTCTGGGGGAGAGTAGGGATTCAGACGTTCCTCGACTTCTGGGGTTGGTGTGCGAGGCGGTTCGGAAAGGGGAGACGAAGGTCCAGGCGATGGAATGGAAGTGGAGGCAGGGGAAACCTGCCTCTCTGCAATGTGAAGTTCGGGAAACGGACGATAAACTGGGACTGGTCGAGAGACAACCTTGCGAGGAGCGACCGTTCGTCTCGTGCGCGGCCTCTTCGCTGGGGATTGCATGGGATTACGCTGATCCAGATCATGGTCGGAAAGAAAGTCGTAAGTCTGAACTCTCTTTCGCTTGTTCCTCTCCCGAAGCTGCATCCTGGGAGGAGGCTGTTCTTGAGGCTCGTGGATATGAAACCAGGGCGCGGCTTCATAGCTTGTCTTCCACGATGCGCGATAGTTCCGAAGGAAGTTGAGACTTTCACGAACACCGACCCAGGTGACTTTGGACTGGATCAAAGGTGGGTTGTGGACTGCGATGGGCAACAAAGCATGAGCTAGGCTGCCCGAATAGACAACAACGGTCTCAAAGGGAAATGACGCACAGTACACCGAATTGACAATCTCTGCCGTCTTCTGCATCTTCCTTGAACTCCAAAATAACCAATGCGCCTGTTCGCAAGGTTTGTACAGCAGATCCAAAGCTGCTAACGCATAGACGATGGGGTTGAAGTTGCCGTTCAGGTAGGATTGGGATCTGGCGACCTTGAGTAGATCCTGAACGTCGGGATGGCGCGACGAGACGCTTTGGTCGGAGAAGATTCCGGGGGATATCTCGTGCGATGGCACAAAGCTATACCTTGCGCTAATTGGCTTTAGGTCCAAAGTCGACATGAAGGGCGAGGTGGGAATGGACGATGATGGTAGAGGAGAAGAACTGAGCTGCTTTATGTAGCGGCCGGTTCCTGTATATTCGTCCCGAGTAGAGGAGACGTTCGTCGCGAGACACGATCCGAACATGTTGCAGTCGCTTTGAGCGAGTATGAAGGTGGGTGAACTGAAAGAAACCGAGCTGAAGCAGGGGCCGTTGAGTCGATGCAGCGTCGGTCTCGATCCAACAGAGGTAAGACTGGGGAGAGGGATTTTTTCCAGAAGAGAAGACGGATGTATGGAGAAGCGGGAGAGGAGGTTGGTAAAAGTGTGGAATCGGGGCTTGACCTGTTATAAAGGAGGCGAGGTCGATGTAGTAACTGATTGAGCCTCTCAAGGTGTTCGCCTCGAGGTGACGCCCGGCCGCTTGTATGTCAACATCACTGATCTTATCTCTTTGGTCTCACATCTCTCGCCCGCTTCGTGCTTGCGTTCAGTCGCGTATCAGTTGATCTCTTAAATACCTCTCCTTTCGCTCTTTGTTATTTTCTAGCCTCACGAAAGCTCAGAAGTTCGCCCCCTTGCGGTCAACTGGCGTACACAAAGACCCACAGCGCCAAATCCGGAATTCATCAACCAGATCTCGATCGCCCGATTCTAATCCTCGGCAGCATCAAAATTCTGTACCTTACGCGGTTGTATATTATGCGCCCTCTGCCCCACTCGCGCACCTCCTGTTAACCCAAGGGCATATTTGGGATTGCTAACCTCCCCCCCAGATTATGTGTACATACTGTAGGTGCTTCGAGACGACTACTTCCCCATGCAGCGCAGTAAATCCGGGCGGAGCTTCGGTCCGTAGCTTGCACGCGATAATCCCAGATAATCCGATGCCCGACTCGTGGCCCAGACGCCCGTCGAAATCCCAATCAGAGAGTTCCGGGAACGCGGAGATCGTCCCGCAATCAAAGCAGCTGCTCAATGCAGCAGCGGAGTGGAGCTTGCACTTGCAAGTTGCAGTCTTGCAGGCAGCTCTGCCACACGGCGGCTGGGAGGCACATGCGTTGGTAGCACGTCCACGTCGAACCATTCCGGGACTAAGTACGATCAAAGTACGATCTTGGGCTCTTGAGCGTCGAGCCCTCTGCCCTGGGTATTCGCGTCAAATGTCGAACCGCCTGACCGTGATAACCCCGTCGGAAGTGCAAACTAGTCTTCTGTCGTCGAAGGTCACTTGTCCAATCATGCTGGATGCATTAACCAGATGAGGTCCCGCCACTTGAGCATCAGTCGCTGCTTCCAAGTCCCACACCCAGATGGTGCCGTCTCGGCTGAGACCCACGCAGCGACCATCAGCAAGGTAAAGTGAGCCGATGGCAACATTTGGAGGAGGACCTTCCAGGGTTCGGATAAATGTGAGTTTCGGTGGTGAAGGGGAGGCACGGGGCGGAGACTGCAACGCTGTTGTCATCGGGGGAAGGGAGAGGCGGTACAGTTGCAGCGAGACAGTTTGGCGGTGATAAGGCTGTTCAGGCGAGTCTATAGCCTCTGAGCGACTGGGAAACGGCGTTGAGGCCATGACCACCCATTTTCCGTCGGTTTCGCACGCGGATAGCCCCTCGACTTTGCGATTCCATTGGTCTCGCATCAACCTAAGCTTCTTCTCGTCTATCCATCCTTGCGGGGTGTCGACGGTCTTGGTTGTTCGGGTGGATATAACTCGCAAACTGTCGACGGCGGATGGGATGGAGAAGAGTAGTTCGGTTGCGCCTATGCTGTAGTGCTTTGGGTAGACGGGGGTGGAGTACGTGAGCACGCACTTATAAGCGTTGGTGTGTGCATTAGGCGCGGATAGAACGATGGAGGAGGGGGGAAATGATGTGAAGGACGTGAGCGTTTGAGTGTGCGAAACGTTCTCGGACGAGACGTCGTAGATGGACAGGGAAAAAGTTTGAGATAGGGTCACAAGGACAGGATGATGGTACGCTGCCCGAACGATGGGAGAAGTCCGTGTGCTGCTGTTGGCCGGTACGTAGGTGAGCAAACGACTGCTCGCCGCCAAGTCCGCGTGGTTGATGGAAAAGACCGTGAACTCGCCCGTCGAGAGGAAGGATGCCACCCGTGACCGGTTGTAGCTGTGAGTGGGGAGAGGCGGAGATTGGTCTAAAGCCAGAGTGGTGATACTGTGCTCTGCTTGACCTCCACCCTGCCGCGAGCAGGAGGAAATGAAGTGGGTCGGTTCTCCTGCATTATGCAACATAATGCGTGGGTCGGTAGATGCCTGCGATGATGCAGTAACAATCAGAGGTCCTACGAGGAGGGTGTGGACAGCAGTATTTTCCTCGAAGGTTTCGGGAATAATGTCGACAGAGCATCTTCCTGTTAACCATTAGTGTTCAGCTGAAGAGGAGGTCTTGAATTGGTCTCCTGATAGTAGGTACCTTTCCTCCAATTCGTGCTTGTCTGGAACATCCACTTCCATTGCTTGTGGCAATCTTCAATCTTCGCTCTTCCGGGCAAACCCCTGGTCTGCCTTCCATCTGTGCGAGCAATGAAGCCGCTTGCTCCACGGAGCCTACGCAGGCCGTATTCTTGCATGTACAGAGATTTCCAGAGCTAGGGGCCAGTTGAGTCAGAGGTACGACCTTGTGCTGCAGTAATACCGACGACGTACATGATTGTCTAGAGTCAATCGAGCCCAGTCGCGACTAGCACTCTGAGCGACGCAGAGTTCCTGCGCGGAGAGGTACGAGAAGATGTAGACGATGAGCTCATCAGAGAGGGTCGGCTTCTCGGCGACATGTTTGTCTGCCTGGTCTAGTAGACGGATTCGCTTGCGCTGAGGTTCTGGTGCGGGTGATAACGTATGCTTGAGCATGGCTCAGCTATGAACACAGAGCAAAGTCCGGTGAAGTGTCAGGAACAGAGATGATACACACAGCGCTGACTCCGGGGGAAGCCTGTGGAGATGGTCAAGTGGCAGGTCAATACGGTCACGCTACTGGAATGACCACGGCTGCTCTCGCACGCGATGCCCATTGCACCCTTAGCGCGCACAAGGGTCCAGTAAACTGCGCTCGGTACTCAAAAGGGACAGCAAGATACATCTTGACTGCGGGCCAAGATAAACATGTTCGGCTCTGGAATGCTGCTCAGGGAACTCAGATCAAAGCGTTTCCTGGACATGGCTATGAGGTGCTCTCGGTCTCTGTGTACGCGCCGTGCAACATTTCCGCTCTCTGGGTCCAATGCTTAATTTCAAATTTTCTCGTTACTAGAGCACACGATAATGCGTCTTTTGCGTCTTCCGGAGGAGATCGCTCTGTCTTCGTATGGGATGTTGCTGCAGGTGTGACCACGCGACGATTGTCAGGGCACATGGGTAAAGTCAACGTGGTGGAATTCAACGAGGACTCGAGCGTTCTTGCTAGTGGTAAGTGTTACTACCTCAGTTTATTTTGATACTTGCAAGGTCTGATATTTTCGGAATAGGGTCATTCGACTCCACGGTTAGGCTATGGGATCTAAGGTACGAGCAAATCTGTGTTCTCGTCAACTGCTTCGACCTGACCGTACAAGGAACTAGGGCACATTCCCGCACTCCCATACAGATTCTCGAAGAGTCGACCGATGCTGTCCAGGCTCTTCACATTGGGCCAACGATAATTGTCACTGGCTCAGTCGACGGCCACGTTAGAACATACGACCTTCGCAAAGGAGAGCTGCGAAGCGACTTCATAGGACGTGAGTCGACCGACGAGTTTCTCGCTTTGTCGACGCTGACCTTCTTCTTGAGCACAGATCCGATCGGGGCTGTAGTACCGACTCAGGACCTTCAAACATATCTGATCACCTCCCTGGATTCCCATATACGTTTGCTGGACTCGACTACCGGCAAGTTGCTCAACGATTTCACCGGGCATGCCAACTCTTCGTATCGTTGTCGCGCATGCTTCGATCACAACGAAGGGGTGGTACTTTGTGGTGACGAGGAAGGCAGGGTTTGGGCTTGGGATCTCGTTGATGTAGGTTTTGGATTCTTCACCTATTGTTACAGCAACTCATTCTTTTCATACTGATCTAGGCCAAGCCTCTGAAACCCGCCCCTCCGCCAAAAGTACACAAGAAGCTGATCACTTGGACCGAAAAGAACCCCGTAGAACCCAGTGAATACCTGACGGCGTGTGCAGACGGAACAGTCACCATTTGGAAGCATCCGAGTACAGGGCAGTGAATCGTATTCTTCACGTTGATAGCGACTTCAGAGCGTTAGAGGACCTTAGAGGACCGTAACGAATGTAATAGCAATGGCAACGGCCAGAGAATGCAGTGATAGAGGCTCCCACCGCGTCATCGTTGCTTGATCTGATTTTGGGCTTCTGTAGGACATGTTAAAGGAGCAATGCGCTGGACGGTCAGAAAGTTGCGTACCTCTTCTTGTTGCGTCCTCGAGCAACTGGGTATCAACATGGTCGGCTGGCAACTGGACATAGCGCACGACCGATCCTCGAATAAAGCAGTTCTTCACGGCCATCTGAACAGGTCTCGCAGCTTAAATAGATGTGTCCAGACGAGATGCTCGGGCACGCACCATGTGTGGGTGTCTGCCCTCATCCGAGACCTTGATATTGTCTAGTCGTATATTCAAGAACCTGGGTAGCCCAATCAAAGGATTGTTGGAAAAGTGGAAACGCCAAAGTCCTACTGGTCGACGGATTTGAGAACACCGGTGATACAGAGATCATTCTTGAGTTCCACGGTGACCGTTTGGTCTGTAAGGGTTTTGAACACGGAGAAGATCAACTAGTAGACGCGTTATTTGACTGTTACACAGATAGGTAGCAGCGATGAACTGACCATGATTGTCCGGTTCAAGTGGAAGGTGCAAGTTTAGACGCCCGACGCCGCGTCGCGTGTTGTCGTGATGAGCAGAGTGCAGGTTATCCCGGATCCGTGCGGTCACTCACATCTCTCCATTCACATTCGTGCCTTGCTTCGCTCAAGAAACTCTACGAAGAGCGATCTCTCGCGTACCTGGCTACCATGAAGATCGCCGTAGAAGGATGCTGCCATGGAAGGCTCGATGACATATACGCTACCTTGAAGCAGTTGGAGCAGAAGAACAACTACACCGTGGACTTGCTGCTCGTCTGTGGTGACTTCCAGGCAGTCCGGAATCACCGTGATCTGCACACTATGGCATGCCCAGAGAAGTACAGGGCATTGGGAACGTTCCACAAGTACGCCTTTGGGCTTGGAATATCTCGTTCATTCGCTGATCTTATATTCCTAGATACTACACTGGAGAAACTAAGGCGCCTCTACTCACCATCGTCATTGGGGGTAATCACGAAGCGTCAAACTATATGTGGGAGCTGTAAGGTCAACCTTATTAATGTCTACACTCTCTTGGTCTGATACAGCACATTCACCTAGACACCATGGCGGTTGGGTTGCCCCCAATATCTACTACTTGGGCACAGCGGGATGCGTCCAGGTTAATGGGTTGCGCATCGCAGGGTCGTCCGGTATATTCAAGGATCATGATTTCCGTCGTGGTGCGTCCTGATGAATCAGACATGGCATTGTCATTAATCACAACACACTGCACCAGGTTTCTTCGAGAGAATGCCGCTAGCCAACTCGGATATACGTAGTATCTATCACACTCGAGAACATAGCATCCGAAAGCTTTCATTGGTATGTATGTCTCTATTCTGGCGAAACCGTCTGTACTTTCACTCACCTGCGCAGCTTAGCAGCCCTCATATATTCCTGTCGCACGATTGGCCACAGCACATTGAGCAACATGGGGACTACCAAGCACTCATGCGAATGAAGCCTTACTTTCGAAAAGACGCCGAAACTGGAAACCTCGGATCGCCGCCTCTCAAAGGCTTGCTTTACACTCTTCAGCCGGACCGATGGTTCGCCGCTCACATGCATGTCAGGTTTCCGGCGACGGTTGACCATGGTCATGCGCAGAGGCCAGCCCCTGTGGCCAACCCGGACGAGATCAGGATCGACGACGAGGACGACGAGGACGCAACACCGAGTGGAAAGGCGGCCTCCGCGTCCGCGCCTGTGAAGAGCAACCCGGATGAGATAGCCATGAGCGACGAGGAGGACGAAGTTATAGCGCCTCCACAACCGGCACCACCTCCGAAGCAAACACAGTTTCTCGCACTGGACAAATGCCTCCCTG
The DNA here is from genome assembly GCA_004369125.1 of Pterulicium gracile. Taxonomy (NCBI): domain Eukaryota; kingdom Fungi; phylum Basidiomycota; class Agaricomycetes; order Agaricales; family Pterulaceae; genus Pterulicium; species Pterulicium gracile. The sequence goes on along the minus strand of ML178818.1, from coordinate 1,250,188 downwards.
GTCGGAAGTTTCTGGAGGTGTGTTTGCACTTTTCTGGTGCCCTTTTGCTTCTGGCCTGACATCGTGATAGATCCTTGATGTGGAGGAACCGTCACCCTCCAGCCCGCCGACATTCACATTTGACGAGGAATGGCTTGCAATCACCCGTGCATTCCAGCCGCTCATGTCACGAACGCGATCTCAGCCACCGTTTCCGGACGAAGAGAAGGCCCGCGAAATGGTGAAAACGGAACTTGAATGGGTTCGCGCGCAGCAGCTGCAGTCAATGGCTGTGGACGAGTGCCAGCAATTTACGATGACAGCGCCTGGTCCCGGCACGAACGATCAAGGCAATGATAGGAAGCTTGCTCGTAAGTGCTTTCTCTCTGTACCTGGCGGCACCTTGCGTTCCTGACTGGCACTCTTGGCTATCTCAGCGCCCGTCTACAAGAACCCCCAGAATGAAGCGTACTGCCAGATGCTGAAAATAGACGATAAAGTGAATCTATCGTAAATACAACCTCGCAGAATCCGGAGATATCACCGGTTGGACGCACGCGCAAGCTTCAACTGGCTCCTGAACCGCAAAATCTTCACCCTGGATGGTCGAATATCAGCCTGACGATCTTGCGCGCACTACTGGCAAGAAGGTTGACATGGCTCTTGATGCCCAATCTTTCAAGGCACGACTGAGGGAACCGGGTCTTCCTTGACGGGGTGAAGTGTAAGGTAATGGTGGGATCTGGACGGGTGATGCAATGATTGAAAGGTCGTTGTAGAATACAGTGTACTTTCTTCGGCATTTTCATAGTTGTTTCGGTCTGTCAGGACAGCTTGCTCGATCAGTGCTTTGAGCAATGAGAATGGGATAGCTTGATGCCAATAGACCGACAGACATGCAGAATTCGATTTCCACCCCTTGTGGGTTTGGAGTCAATTAGGCTGACGGCGCAGACCAGGTGCAGACAGACGGCACGGGCAACTTTGTTTGCATGTGCCACACTGTATTGGGTTTCAATGTCGGATCGACGCAATATTAGATACGTAAGTATTCCATGATGGTCGAGAAGGCGTGGGTTTTGGAGGAGCAGGGCCGATAAAGGCAAGGCCCCTTTAAAAGTACCTGAGAGCAGATTTAGCATGCACGTTTGTACAAGTACCCGGACGCACGATTTCTCTTCTCCCTCTGGCTCGAGCTCCTATATAACGCCTTCATTACGCACTCCTCGCTCTCGGTATCCAAACCCCAGCAGCTCTCATCTACGAAAGTCGTGGACCTTTGAGCCCATCAGTGAAGAACCTGCCCCTGAAATTCCGGTTGACCACATCCAACGTCATCATAGACCACGCGCAAAAGTAGCACGCACTGTTTCTGCCCCGCACCTTCAACTTATCTCCACCAACACCACCAAACCCATACATATACATCATCTCAGGTCAGTATTTATTTCATTACTTTTTGTCATCCTTCTCTTCCACTTACCACTACCATCTCAGCGACCCATCTATAATGGCCTCCAACCTTCTTCCTCGCGCAGAGTCCTTCAACGCCCGCGTGCGAGGCTCTTCCCACATCGACTTCAAAACCGCAACCACAGGGGTAGCAGCCAAATCCATGCGCAATGAGATCAGCCATCTCATTAGCACCATCGAGGATCCTGCGACCAAGAAGGTATGTCGGCGACGCCAACTTTCTCTGATGCACAAGCGCTGACGTTGTACGGAAAAACGCCAGGCGTTCGACACCGAGATGCAATCGTTCTTCTACCTTTTCACTCGCTACCTCTCAGAGCGCGCCAAAAGTGTAGATCTGTGAGTTTTCCCTTGCCATCGTCGCGTCCGATGTTGCTGATGACGTCGATTCTTCTTTATCTTTGCAGCGACTGGGATCGCATCAAATCCCCTGCCGCCGACCAGATTGTACCTTACGATCAGCTCTCCAGCGGGCCCAAGAAGGAGAACCTCAACAAGCTCGCGGTGCTCAAGGTTAATGGCGGTCTCGGAACCTCCATGGGTACGCTCAAGCTCTCTGGCATTTTATCGGATGGAGCTAACTTTGACGTTTTGCTAGGAATGACCGGCGCGAAGAGTGCTCTCGAGGTCAAGAACGACATGACCTTCCTGGACTTGACCGTGCGCCAAATCGAGCATCTCAACACCACCCACCGAGTCGACGTTCCCTTGATTCTCATGACTTCGTTCAACACCCACGAGGATACCCTTCGCATCATCAAGAAGTACGCTAACCAGCAACTTCGCATCACCACCTTCAACCAGTCCCGATACCCCCGTATCTACAAGGAGACCCTCCTTCCATGCCCCAAGCGCGCTGATGACGACAAGAAGCACTGGTACCCCCCTGGTCACGGTGATCTGTACAACGCCCTTCTGCACTCCGGTGTCCTAGACCAGCTTATCAGCGAAGGCAAGGAGTACCTCTTCGTCTCCAACTCTGACAACCTTGGTGCTGTCGTCGATGAGAAGATCCTGCAACATATGATCGACACTCAGGCCGAGTTCCTGATGGAGGTCACCGACAAGACCAAGGCCGACGTGAAGGTACTATTACCTCTTGTCCTCAAGTGACGCAGCTGCTAACACACCTTTTAGGGTGGTACTCTCATCGACTACGACGGACAGATCCGGCTCTTGGAGATTGCCCAGGTCCCCTCTGAGCACGTCGAAGACTTCAAGTCAGGTAAGAGGCCGTGGCCTGTCGTCGCGTTCTGTCCACACCTGACGTCAATCTAGTTCGCAAATTCAAGATCTTCAACACGAACAACTTGTGGGTGAACCTCAAGGGTAAGCCGTTCGTCGCTGCGTTTCTTTGTCTTTGGCTGATTCGGCGTCACCAGCTCTCAAGAGGATCATGGAGACCGAGCAGATGGAGCTCGAAATCATCATCAACCCGAAGGTCAACGAGGACGGCCAGGCTGTCATTCAGGTCAGCACAGTCGACCCGTTTCATCGTCTGGTCACTCAACATTTGCTGTAGCTCGAGACTGCTGCCGGAGCCGCGATCAAGCACTTCAACAATGCCCACGGTATCAACGTTCCTCGTTCTCGCTTCCTGCCAGTCAAGAGCTGCTCGGATTTGCTGTTGATCAAGAGTGACATCTACTCTCTTGAACATGGCCAGCTCCTGCTCAACCCCGCGAGGATGTTCGAGAGCACTCCCGTCATCAAGCTTGGGGATCACTTCAAGAAGGTATTGACCAGTGTATCAGAATGCAGGGACCGTAGCTTACGCACCTCCCTTGTACAGATCCAACAGTTCCAGAAGCGATTCAAGAAGATTCCTCAGATCGTCGAGCTTGACCATCTTACCGTCACTGGCGATGTTTGGTTCGGGAAGAATGTGAGCAACAAAAGTCGATTTTGTCTCTGCGTCTCTAACAATCGCTCGTCATCAGGTTGTTCTGCGTGGTACTGTCATTGGTGAGCCGTGATATGCCCCCCACCCTCGTAACTTTCCGCTGATCGTTTTCGACCAGTTGTTGCCAATGAGGGCCAGAGAATCGAGATTCCAGATGGATGCATCCTCGAGAACCGTGAGGATCCTGTAATTTCACATCGAATCTGTACTGATCGTCATCTTTGCAGGTCTTCTCTCCGGTAACCTCAGCCTCATCGTACGTGTCTCCCCAAGGCTTGAGTATAAATTGTAACTGACGCTGTGTACGCAGGAACTCTGAGGCGCTCTCGCTTGGTGGACCCGTCTTGGCATCGGTGTATTTCTTTTCCTTCATCTTCAATGGACAACTTTTTCTTGATTCACGTAGACTCTCGTGCTTCTCTGGTACGAAAGGGCGAGCGAGGACGAAGCTCATAGACAGACATGTTTCTATACCACAATCATGCAGTGTGTTAGGATAAATCCTGTAGTAGACAAATACGATCAACACTGAAGAGGCGAGGAATATGCAGTGATTGTATACATGACCGTCTTGTGAAGTGAGCCCAACATTTAGAGGGCTAGAAACGTGAACGTTACCCGCCTCGCACCGACGCACTGACAAGATAAGTAAGAGCACCAGAGTCAGATGATACAGTGCAACAATGGAGTATGTTCGCATTCATGCTAGGAAACACGCGGTAGCCTGCCGTGTGAGTCTCCGTGGAGGTTCCAGTGCGGCGTGTGATAGTAGTTATATAATACAGCGGTGCTTGAGTTGGAGGATTATGGTGGTGCTTGAGTTAGAGGATTATGGTATGTTTCAAGACTGCAACACACATGTTCGACGTCAGTCTACGTAGAACGGCGAAGCGTGGTGTTGGTACACTTACTAGGGTAGAAGTGGTATCATGGAAAGAGAAGATCACGCGCAAAGTGAAAGCAATATCACTGAGCACTCAGCCGTACCACTTGTCACCTATCTTGGTGTTGGCTGCAGATCTTTCGGGTATCATAGGCTGTCGAATATCGAAGACCTCAATGGATCGCTTTGGACTGTAGTCAGCCGTCCATGCACGGAATGGGAGGGAGTTTGGTGGGTTATATCGCACCTGCCACGTAGCCATATCGAACTCCATGACAATCTGTCGCTTTCGTAGATTGTTTCTCATTCTGTCCTCGTCGGTGGGCGGCTCGCAGAGGACTGTAGAGGTCGTCTGTATAATCCGAAGTACATAAATGCTGTCGCTCACATAGCTCAGGCTCCCCGCTGTCGCTGAGCTCTAAAGCGACTTTGCCGTCCCGAATTAAGAAGGAGAGGTAGAAGATGTTCTCCACCGACTGGGCGAAGTTGTTGGGGTTCACCACGAATCGGAAGAGGTTCACCCGCTCGTCGTCCATTTCTTCAAGTATCTTCTCAAGCTGCGCACAAAATCAGGTTTATCTTGCGATAGCAGCGAGGGGAACGTGATACGTACAGATCGAACATTGTTGGATGTCTCGTTCTCGGAACGAGCGATGTCCTCCTCCCGAATCTCTTGCGGCTTGGACGCCTCCCCGGTGTTCTTCTCTTGCCTCGCTCGTTTGGTGATCGCCCGCTTCTTCACTTCGATGGACAGAGGTCCGAGCCTGATACGCCTTTAGTTGCGAGTACACAGGCGAGCACGGAGAGACTGACATGAAGTCCATCGTCGGGACGCGACGGCTTTTGGCCAGTGCCTTGCGACCAAGGCGCTCCCAGTCCAAAGGCATACCGCCATCTTCAGACGCGTCGGATTCGTCGGGCAGCTCAGAGTCCATCGACTTGTTCCCACCCATAAAGTTGATCAATCGAGAGATAAAGTCGTCCACATCAAAGGCGCCACTGCTGGATTTCATCGAGCGAGCTTTCTCGCTCGATATTGCCGACGCGTGCAGAAGAACGGCGGAGTCGAGGGTTGCTTCCTGAGGCCCTTTGACTGTGGGGATCCGTTTACTGTCAGTGCTGGGGACTGGATATATAGTTCGCTTCTCGCTGCTGACCTAGCTTCACGAATAGATTGTCGACTGCCTTGATAGTTGTGGAGAGGTCCGCGATAGAATGCTCCTTTGAATTTGCGTCTGGAATGGATTTGGGATGAGACGGGACTGTTCAGAGCACAGTACACAGCAACAACTTACTTTCTATATCAGTCTGGATCTTGCGATACTGTTTTCTGACATCTCGCTTCTCCTCGATATTCTGGTCAGGGTCGTAAGGTAAACTCATTGTTGGAGATTTGACAAAGAGGTGAGGTCACGAAACAAGTCGCGTTTAACGCGATCACGAGTTTGCTTGAGGGCCTTGCTGAGTCATCAGAATTTCAATGTTTGTCGAGGCAATCGGTGGTCAAGTTCACTGTTTACAGTAACACCATCACCGTCGCGTTCAACTCCACTCTAAATATTCTCTAAACCTTCTTTCATCAAGAGAATTAAGAGCACATGCCGGCGTCTCCCCATTTGATTGAGGCGTGTATCTCTTTGTGCCTTGCATGATTGCGTGCCTGACGTTATTGCTTTAGTACGCGAAAACGTCCTCTTTCATTTGCGAGACGACCGCTCCTTGCCAAGGTGCACCAATCCAAGCTGGTCAACTGCGTTATGGGCGTGTTCATCAGGGACATTTTGGAACAAGCGTGCAATGGCTCCATTGGTGAGATTGCTCTCTCAGGATGCTTCGTCGACGTACTACGCGTCTGAGCACCAGTATGATTCTAGGACATGCGTGACACCCCAAATGAAAGCAGACATTGCCGCATATGGCTTGGACCGCATTCCTAGCATTGATGCGCTAACGTGTGTAGTTGAAGCAATCGAAGTGACCGGGAACTAATCCCCTATACAGACCGGCGGACAAGAGGAAGATCACTTTAGGCTTGGCTAATCGAAATGTGGTGGTACAGTCCTCTGCACCCAGACCTGTTGCGTCGACCTTCACCTCGACGCCAGTTGGAAGCAAGAGAAAGGCCGCTTTTGAAAGTCCTGGCTCTAGCCGACCCCCCGCGTCGCGATCTGGAGCTCGCGCGATCGACTACGAGCAGGCAGCTGCGCAGGCACCTAATGTACAAGAAGCAACGGAAGAATTGTACATCACTATGAATACGAAGATTGTCGGTATCCAGTATTATACTGGTGAGTCTCATCTAATTTTGGGTCCGTGGGAACTGACCCAATCATCTTCGGCGTGGGAAGGACTCGTTGGGTGCGGTGTTAGCTCTGCTGAAACGTATGTGACTTTCTAATCTGTAATCTACAGACGGAACGAGGAGGTTATTCTAGCCCGCGAGCCTCGGAATAAGTACGATCGGTGAGTGGTTGGTTGACTGCTGGTCGGAAGAATGGGTCTCTGAGCGTAACGACCATAGCAATGCGATCCAGGTGAAGAATGCGAGTCGCGTTCAGATTGGACATATACCTCGCGAAGTTGCAACGTACCTCGCCCCGTTATTGGACAAGAAGCAGGTCACTGTAGAGGGCGTAATGCATGAAGGCAACGGTGAGTGCAGGCATAACATCCACCGCACCCTCCTTCTCAAGTACACTTTAGTCGGAGTCACGGCGAAGCTGTACACACTCGGCATGTACGTGTCTTTAGAGCGCACATCTGTGGCCTATCTTGATGAGACCATGTTGTATAGGTCCCTCAAATTCTACGGCGACCCCACCAAGAGAGACACGTTGGAGCCACTGCTCACATTTGCCACGCCTGGTCGCAGAGGCTTCCCACCGAGAACCAGTACCACTCATCACGTTGCGGCGACAGCCGTCAGTTTATCTACTTCCCTGTAATGTCCACTACGCTGACGCTCCACAAAGTCGCAGCAGGGTACGGGATATCCCAGCTCCTCAGCCGTTCCCAGCACCCCTTCAGCACAAGCCTTGGCTCAAGCGCGTAAAGCGCAATCGAAGGAAGCACGAACCAGACTGGAGGCATTGCAAAAGGCGGCTGACTTACGCCAAATGTTGGCGACCATGGAACAGGTCAATGACCCGGCTCGGCGTGCCTCTTTGATGGACGATATGTGCTCTTCAGAGGATATTCTCAATCTTCCTCTCTATCCCAATCCCCCTGGCAAGACTTCGGGAGAGCTGCGAGTGGACTTGCTCAAGCATCAGGTAAGTTATTGCCGCGTCGACTTGGTTGGTAATTGACGATTCGTGTTCTCCAGAGCCAAGCACTTGCATGGTGCATTCAACGAGAGAACCCGGTCCTGCCGAAGAGCGAAACTGACGCACCTGTGCAGTTTTGGAAGCTACAAAGCGCTGGCGGGAAGGTCCGTGTTCTGTTCTGTTCTGTATATGATGGTTTATTCTAACTAATCCGTGCAGAAGTACTACTTCAACAGTCAGTGCGCTTGACCGGCATTTTCCTCAGACGCTTGACTTTCTTTTAGTTGTCACTAAGACTCCGAGCAAGGAGCCTCAACTGGGACGTGGAGCCATCTGTGCAGACGACATGGTGAGCACCTCTCGCAGAGTTTAGAACTGACCACTGGTGGTGACGAGGGTTTTTTCAGGGACTCGGTAAAACGGTGACCATGTTGAGCTTGATTATCGCCACGAAGGCCGACAAGCCAGGAGGCCAGTATGGCAAAACCACTCTCATAGGTACGCCACGATTCTCTGAGTAATAAACACGTTTAGCTCAAGGAGTTTAGTCTGCCCCGTGTCTGTGGTTTCGAATTGGGTCAAGCAGATTGAGGTCAGGGAGCTCGTTCTGACTGCGTGACGGTCTTTAACAACAAGCGACAACAGGACCACTGTACTCCAGGCACACTGACGAGCTGTGTTTACCATGGCTCGATCTCCAAGTTCATGACTTCTCAAGATCTGCAGAAATATGATGTGATCATCACTACGTACGGGACCCTTGCCAGTGAGCATGTCGATACGGGAGGAGTGGGATCCCAACCTGCGACCAAGAGGAGAAAGATTGGGAACGCGCTTTTCGACGTTAATTGGAAGGTAAGTCTCTAAGTTTGCTGTATGATTAGTCTGATGTCAGACTGGTATGTGGTCTAGCGTGTCATTCTGGACGAAGGTCATACCATTCGAAACCCGGGGACCAAAATCGCCAAAGCGACGTTTGCGGTTGCTGCTGAGCGGCGCTGGGTGTTGTCTGGAACGCCGATTGTAAGCTATCAACCTGTGATGCACTCTGCTATCTACTCATCAGTATGCCTGCTAGATCAACTCGCCCAAGGTGGATAGCCTAGTTCTGCACGTTCCTCGCTGCTGTAGCTCACTCTTCGGTCAGGATCTTGGAACCCTACTGACGTTCCTGCGGGTAAATTATATTTGCTTCAGGTATGACGCATCCTACCCGTTGTTCATATGTTCTTAGATTTGCCAACCTTTGGATGACACAGAGTACTTCAAGCGTGCCTTGCTGCGTCCCTTGAAAGATGCCGATCCTGTGGGAGTGGAGGTACTGAAGGTGAGTGTTGTACTCTAACGTGACAAGTCCTTTTACTGACGGACGTACCACAAGGCTCTGATGAGCCATGTTTGCATTCGTCGAACAAAAGAGGTAAACCGTACGTGTCTCTTCGTATTTCGCTGGTTGCTCAATTGCCTGTGTAGATGCAAGACAGCAATGGGAACACGTTGATCCCGCTTCCTCCCGTGAGTTCGAGACGGTTTTCAATGTTCGAGGCTGGCGCTGAACGTACTTACTTATGTAGGTGGACATTACCGTTGTTCCCGTTACGTTACATCCGGAGGCTCAAGTATGTTTCCTTGGATCTTCCTCTCGGTCTGTGCTCATGATCTGCGAAGGAATTGTACGACGAAATCGAGGCACTGTCAAAAGCAAGGCTCGAGGGCCTCATGCGCTCCGACCAGACGTCCCTGGTGAGATCCTTTTTAGCCGATGTGCAAAGCGTCATGCTGAAAGATGCGACTTAGATCCAATCCAACATGCTTTCTATGCTGACGAGAATGAGGCAAGCGGTCCTGCACCCTGCTCTTGTCCCTCCGAGCTACCTGGAGCAACTCAGGAGTCCGCTGAGCACCGACGATTCCGTCAACATCGCGTCTCTCACTTCAGAGGAGAAGGCTCGACTGCAAAGCCTGCTGCTGCAGCTCATTGAGGATTCCGAAGAGTGTCCGGTCTGTCTTAGCTCCCTGGAGAACCCACGGATTACGCCTTGTGCGCATGCGTTCTGTTTGGCTTGGTGAGTCGTGTTTCCAGTCAGCACGGGCAAAGGTTGAAGATATTTTCGCAGCATCACTGGCTGCCTCGCCAACGATGCGAAATGCCCAATGGTGAGCTTTTCTTTCTGTTCGAGGTCCTCCGATCCGATCTAAGACGTTTGTTCAGGATCGTCGACCGTTGGATCCTTCCCAGCTCATTGAAGCCCCCCCTCGGACTGAACTCACGCAGAAGCCATTCTATGAGGAGGAAGAGGAGGAGCGCCCGGAATCTCGCTCTGCCAAAGTAGAGCAACTGATCAAACTTCTCCAGTTGACACCCGGCGGGGACAAAAGCCTGGTGTTCTCGCAGTTCACGTCGTTCTTGTATAAGGTGCTGAGTTTTTGCATGATGTGCGCTGTGTTGCTGGTTCGCTGATGTGTATTCGAAAGATTGGAGATGCTTTGACGGAAGCAGGGTGAGCCGCTTTTGAAACGGTCGGTAGTGGTGTTCTGAGTTCATTATTCTAGGATTCCCTATGTTCATTTCGATGGCAAGATGTCTGCGAAACGGCGGGCGGACGTTATCAAGCGCTTCTCTGTACCGGTCGCCCCAACAGTAGTATCATCCACCACGGAGGAAGATACTCCTGTGGCGACTAACGTGGGGGTAGGCGGTCGACGACGCAGTGCGCGGAAGTCTGCTTTCAAAGCCGCATTGGAAGGGAGTGATGACAGCGGCAGTGGATTCGAGCCTGAACGTGTTGACGACAAAGGCGTTATTGAAGACGACGAAGATGAGTTTGCACCTGCCGCTACAGCACGAGGGAAGGGCAAGGCGAGGGTCATCTACGGGGAGGAAGAACTTGACCTCTACCTTGACTCTGATGCGCAGGAGAACCCTTGCGTGATGTTGATCAGTCTCAAAGCGGTGAGTCTTCTGCTTTACTTGGCGATTCTTTCTAAAAGTTGGAGATCAGGGTGCTCTTGGATTGAACTTGACGGTTGCCAATAACGTTTATCTGTAAGTCTTGGACCTGCTTGACGATGTATTGTTGGTTGATAGAGACTTCATAGCATGGATCCGTGCGTACTTGGGCTCGTGACTCCGATGACAGACTTCTCATTTCTATCGGGTGTAGCTGGTGGCAAGAGGGTGTCGAAAGTCAAGCCATTGACCGCTGCAATAGGTGAGCTGAAGCGCTTCCCCTTGGTTTTCGCTGCACGATATCATTGTGTTATCACTTAGGATTGGCCAAACCAAACCTGTGCATGTTTACCAGCTGATCGCCGAGAATACGGTGGAAGCGAAGGTAATCTGATTCTCGGTTGGTGATGTTTTACACTCAAGCGACTTTGTCGTCCAGGTTCTCGACATTCAAGAGAAGAAGAAGAAACTGATCCAAGAGGTATATACGATTCCACCCCTCCCTCCTGCCACGGTCTCGCGCTCATCTGACATCCCACGCAGGCGTTCTCTGGCACGAAGCGCAAGGAGACAGTGCGTGAGAAGAAGCAGGCTAGGCTACAAGGTATCTTTGATGTCGTTTCCCTCGTTTACGCCATCTTACTTGGAGCATTATCAGAACTGGTCGAGCTCTTTGGTGTGAGACTTACCGCGTCCCAGGCATCCGGGTGAAGTGATGTGTTGCTCTGGCTGGGGTGCTCACAGATCGTCTTCAACTGCTATCTTCTGTCCAACTGGTAGCGGGTGCTTGATTGCAGCACGCGGTCACATGAATCTCACATGCGCGTTCGCTAACTTGAACTTAATTGTACTTACTTTACCTTGTGGAAGTGACTCGGAATTGCGTAACTTACGACTAGATAATACCAGAAGACGTTCATGAATCATCCCTTGGGCAGACGAATGGACCTGCATTACCCTGGGCTATACAGTATTTGCGACGGAAGAGGCAATCGCGTGGCTCGTGTCTCACATTTTCTATCGCTTAAGCTCAACGAACTTGAGCAAGGTCGCGTGGACAGTTATGGTTGAACACCACCCTCATTCGATGAGCCTCACGGTCAATTCTCCCCCACCCTTCCACACAAGACGTAGTTCACTGCGTGTCGACGATGACTTCTTCGACCCGGAAGGTGTTCGTCAGCTTCAACGACGGTTGTCCAGGTCGCTGAACAGGTCTGAGGCTCCAAGCGCTCTACCAAGCATTGTCGTACCCCAGACTTCAGAGGAGACGGACTCTACTCTGAGCATAGAGCCGTTTGATTTGAAGAAGACATTAGAGCGACTAGTTTCGAGGTATGTTGTCTGTGATCATCGTCAAAACTTCGCATGGACACGAACCTCTGACCTCATTTGCCCTGGAATTAAGGCAGAACGCGGAGAACATCAAGCTCAGAACGTTAGGAGTCGCCTTTGAAGACCTATCTGTCTCTGGACTCGGTGCCTCCTCGTCATACCAGCCAACGATAGGCAGCTTGTTTGATCCCAGCGCCATCTTGAATGCACTGCAGACGATACGACATCCGCCGTTGAAGACCATCCTCACTGGCTTTGAAGGGGTTGTTCGTCCTGGAGAGATGCTTCGTATGTCTTTCACTTCATAGATAACAAAGGACAGTCTCATTAACCTGCGCCTGCACAGTGGTCCTCGGTAGCCCTGGATCCGGTACGTGCTGACCGTCGAGCTCAAAGCTGCCGGATGGATGACTAATCAACTGGCTCTCTTGAACAGGATGCACGACGCTGCTCAAAGTCCTCGCCAACCATCGTACCGAATACCATACTATCTCAGGCACTGTCTACTATGACTCATTGTCCCCCAAAGCAGTGGAGACACGCTATCGTGGCGATGTCGTCTACTGCCCCGAAGACGATGTCCACTTCCCGTCTCTTACTGTTCAGGAAACACTCAGCTTTGCTTCGAAGATGCGAGCACCTCATAACCGAATCGATCAAAGTACAAGAGCTCAGTACATGGATGTTCAGACGGACGTGCTTATGACAGTCTTTGGATTGACGCATGCGCGGCATAGTGCGAGCTGTCTATCGTTCTACTCCTGCGTTGTTCTAACTGTGTGTTATCAGCTGTGGTGGGCGACGAGTCTATACGCGGAGTTTCAGGAGGAGAGAAGAAACGCGTATCCATTGCTGAAAACCTTGCAAGCAGGTGTCGCATTGGTTCATGGGATAAGTGAGCAGCCCATAGATTGGTCTCATTTGCCTGACTGAGTGCCCTCATCTCAGTTCAACACGGGGCTTGGATTCTTCGACGGCCCTGGAGTTTGTACGCGCATTAAGGATCTCCACTGACGCCAGTCAAGTCTCCACCATCGTGTCGATCTACCAAGCAGGCGAATCATTGTATCAACTCTTTGACAAGGTCTGCATCATCGTGAGTCATTCTTTCATCCGTGGAATAAACGGCCATCTCAGTGAACTGTTCAGTATCAAGGCAGGATGGCTTACTTTGGACCAGCGAATCGAGCACGCCAGCATTTCATGGACCTCGGCTTTGTGCCAGCGCCGCGCCAAACTACCGCAGACTTCCTAATGTCGATAACAGACCCGACCGCTCGCGTCGCTCGTGAAGGTGCAAACGCGCCTAGGACTGCAGATGACTTTGCGAGCCGCTTTCTCAACTCCGACATGGGCAAGCTGAACCGGGCTGACATCAAGCACTACAAGTCCGAGTCCGTCGATGACCCTGAACTCGCTGCTGCCTACGAGCAGAGTTTTCAGGACGAGAAAGCAAATCACACCAGGCGAGGGAGCCCAGTACGTGGATACAGTCCGTAGCCGTTCGTGTTCTCATTTTCTTTGCAGTATACGGTATCCATTCCCATGCAAGTCAAGGCGGTGTTCCTACGGCGCATTCAAATCTTACAAGGCAGCTGGCTCATACTCGTCATCAACGTGATGTATGGTGCTCGTCCTGTACATCCCCTCTGAAGCTAGCTAATCTCCTTCCAGGCTATTCGTTGTGCAAGCTGTGATAATGGGTACCGTCTTTCTTCGCAGCCCGGAAGCAACAAGCGCGTACTATTCTCGTGGCGGGATTCTGTTCTTTGCGTTGCTGTTCGCTGCATTAGCATCCATGGCCGAAATTCCATCTCTCTATGGTCAAAGACCTATCATCGCGCGCCACGAACGAGCTGCTCTCTGCCATCCGGCCACGGAGGCGTTGGCACTAACACTGGTGGACATTCCCATCAGTTTCGCCACTATCGGACTTTTCTGCGTTATCCTGTACTTCCTCGTTGGCTTGCAGCAAAGCGCTGGACAGTTCTTGTACGTGTCATCTTCAGCATAATCTTCAGATACTAACCATTCTCCGTCGATCTAAGCGTATTCTTCCTCTTTGTATTCGTGATGGCGATAGCGATGAAGGTGAGCGAAACAGATCTCTAGAACCTCAGTTTTGACTGATCAGGATTGGTAGGCTTGGTTTCGGACTTTGGCAGCGGCCTTCAAGGACGAGGCTACTGCGCAGACATTTGCAGGCATCTCTATACTAATACTATCCATATATACAGGTACGCCTGCTCCGTGCTCGCAAGTTGATACACAATTCTCACCCTTTTGACTCTTTACCCTGTCACTACTTACTAGGCTATACCATTCCGAAACCAAGTATGATAGGTGCTCTACGCTGGATTACATATATCAACCCGCTCAGGTATTTCCCCAGTCTTTGAAGTGTGGTTGGGTGAAATTAACCCAAGTCAATGCTCTCCGCAGATTTGGATTCGAGTCGATCATGACAAACGAGTTTCGTACGCTCGACGGTGTTTGCTCAAATCTCATACCATCGGGTCCTGGGTATGAAGACGTCAGCATCAGGAACCAGGTGTGCTCCACTGCAGGCTCTCTTCCTGGTCAAGCCACCGTCAACGGAGCCAGGTTTGTGCAAGTCGCATATGGGTATTCGTGGTCTCATACATGGATGGTGCGCTCTTGCTTTTCTGATCGAGGAACATATTCTCACCTTGTCACGTTTTGTCATTTTAGAACTTTGGAATCTTAGCGGCCTACTGCGCGGGCTTCATCTTAGCGCTCCTCATCTTTACGGAGTGTAACATCTCATCGTTCTGTCAGCCAGCCATCATCCTTTTCAAGAAAGGGACGAGGAACCATCTCAACGTGTCGTCAAAGGCATGCATCCCCGATGCGGAGAAACCTCTCAGCAAGAACGCCTCCCCTAAATATCGCTCGGACTCTGGCTCACCGGTGGACAGTCAAGCCGGTCCAAGCCACCCACCGAAAATTTTCAGCTGGGAGAACATCTCGTATTCCGTGGATGCCCACGGAGCGCAGAAGAGGATCCTAAACGACATCTCTGGCTACGTAGCACCGGGGAAACTCACAGCGTTGATGGGGGAGTCTGGTGCTGGCAAGACTACTCTGCTCAACGTGCTCTCGCAGCGTGTTGCAGGTGGAACCATGTCCGGTGATTGCTTCATAGACGGGAGCCGCTTGCCCAGCGACTTTCAGAGTCAAACTGGCTACGTCCAGCAAATGGACACGCATATGCCCTTGCAGACGGTTCGAGAGGCCCTGCTCTTTTCTGCTCGAATGCGTCAGCCAAGCTCCGTTCCGGATCAAGATAAACAAGACTAGTGAGTCCTTGCGTTCATCGGTGTTAAGGGCTGTGATTTCACACTCGACCTGCAGCGTCGATCACTGTCTTCAACTTTGTGGGCTTGAAATCTATGCGCATGCCATGGTGGACTCACTTGGTATTGAGCATCGTAAGAGAACTACGATTGGTGTTGAGCTAGCTGCTAAGGTGCGTCGTATCGTGCTGTCGTTTCCATCTCCCCGACTCATGGGATCCTAGCCCAAGCTCCTGCTATTCTTGGACGAACCCACATCTGGGCTTGACTCTCAGAGCGCTTGGGCAATCATGTCTTTCTTGCGAACTTTGGCGGATTCTGGGCAAGCGATACTGTGTACAATCCATCAGGTGAGCTTTTTTCTGTAGCTTCAATACTATGAGGTTGCTAATCGTGGGACTCGCAGCCGTCATCGGAACTATTTCAGGTATGAAGAACCGCTTTCCAACTTCGTGTGCAGCTTACTCAAGCGTTCTGTAGACGTTTGATCGGTTGCTTCTTCTGCGAAAAGGTGGCAAAACTGTCTACTTTGGCGATATCGGCGAACGGTCGTCCACGATGATTCGCTATCTTCAGCGACAGGGAGCTCGTATCTGTGAGACGGACGAAAATCCGTGCGTGGCCTTTCTCTTCAAGTCGCAAGTTCGCAGAATGCTCACTGTCTGCAGTGCTGAATACATGCTAGATGTTATCGGAGCTGGCGCAACGGCCCTTAGCGAACATGACTGGAGCGAACTTTGGAAATGCACGCCCGAGGCCGAAGTCGTCAAAGCGGAGCTAGATTCTTTACGACAGCAAGGTGCTGAAACGTCGCCTCCACCAAGCTCATCAAAAGTCAAGACTTTCACAACGTCCTGGGCGTTTCAACTCCAATGTCTACTGTCTCGAAACTTCGGCTCTTACTGGCGGGATCCTGTCTATATTCTGGCGAAAATGGCACTGAACATCGTTGGCGGTCTGTTCATCGGATTCACATTCTACAAAGCAAAGAATTCCCAGCAAGGCGTTCAGAATCAGCTATTCTCTATATTCATGGCCACAGTTCTTGCGTATGTCTTCTCACATGCGCTCGTTGCGTTCTTCTGACTGAGCGTGTGTAGTGCACCGTTATCCAACCAGATTCAAGTACCGTTCATCAATATCCGCAACGTTTACGAAGTACGGGAGCGATCAAGCCGCATGTACTCTTGGTCTGCGATGGTGACTGCTCAGATTCTCGTCGAGATTCCCTGGAATATCGCTGGCTCGACGCTCTTCTTCGTGTGCTGGTACTGGACAGTTGGCTTTGCTTCTGATCGGGCTGGGTACACGTACCTCATGTATGGGATAATGTTCCCGCTCTACTACACGACGATCGCGCAAGCTGTAGCTGCCATGGCTCCGACCGCCGACATTGCCGCCCTCTTGTTCTCGTTCTTCTTTTCCTTTGTCCTCACGTTGTATGTGCTTCTTTGGCCCTCTGCTGGTGCTCTGTGCTCACTGATTCCCGTAGTAACGGTGTACTGCAACCTTACCGTGAGCTTGGTTGGTGGAGATGGATGTACAGACTATCGCCTTTCACGTATCTCATTGAAGGTCTTTTGGGTCAAGGTTCGGTTCACAAGGCGATCTTTTGTTTCCTTCCTCATCATCTTTTCATCCTCAGCGATTGGCAAGAAAGAGATTCAGTGCTCCCCGGTGGAGTACGTCACTGTGGTTCCTCCCAGCGGAATGTCATGCTCTCAGTACATGGATCCGTACATCAGCAACTTCGGAGGATACCTTCAACGCAGCATGAGTACTTTTGCCTGCTCATTCTGCCCTTTCGCTACGACGGATCACTATCTCGCGTACTCCTTCAACATTAGCTACGATCACCATTGGCGCAACTTCGGGCTCATGTTCGCTTTCATCGCCTTCAATGTAAGTCTATCATCGCCATCTGTCAAGTCTAGAAAAGCTGAACGTTCTTGCTAGGTTGCTGCCATTTATGTTTTCACCTATATCTTTCGCATTCGAAGGCGGTCTTGAGGCTTGACGCATTCCAGTGGTCTTTTGTTTTGCAGGTTTCATATCCTCGTTCTTGTATTGCAGCTAGTGTCTTGAGTACCTTATTTCCTGTAATTTAGAATCCAATCAATGTCGAGGCGACATACAAGAGCAGAGTTACAGTAGCCTCGAAGTAGCCTTGCGTTCCTGTCGAGTGTCAACGTCAGTGTTTGATCCGAGTGCGTGCCGATGTTGCAATCCTGGACCGCAGCACTCATTATGGTACTTAGTCGGGGGCAGTTTCGAAAGAAGAAGTTTGTGTTCGCCTTGGTCTTCTTCTCTCATGTCTTCTCAATGGGGCGGGCAGAACCCTCAATGGGGCTCGCAGGATCCAGGTCAAGGACCCTACCAACCTATGCAGAACAACTATCCAGCCCCGGGTTATCCTCCGCAGTATGCTCCGCCACCGCAGCCGCCAGTGCAGCAACAATATAATCCCGGAGGAGGCGACTCTAAATCTCCATACGAAGGCAATCGCTTCAAGCCTCAGAAAAGAATCAACGACCCTATATTTCTGATTCTATTCATCCTTCAAGTGAGTATTCCCATTCACTTCTATCTGCTCTCTACTCAAGACGCGTACATCGCGTTCACCATTGACTACGAGCGCTAATGGTTGATTCCTCCAGTTTCTCGGATTTATCGCCGTTACTGTCCTTGTCGCCAGGTCCTATTCAGCGGATGGCGCTCTCAATGGTGGACTGGGCAAACCTGGTGTCAAGGCTGGCACTGCGCTCACCCTGAACGCGTCGGTTCACCTGTTCTTTACGCGTCCTGGGATGTCGCTCTGACGCCCCATTAGGAGCACATTGTATCTGCTACTCATAATAGCTGCTGCAGCATTCGTGCTCTCAATCGTTTACTTCATGCTTGTGAGGATGTTCACCAGGTGAGATATTTTGCTCGTCTGACAATGACAGTCCAACTCACGCTTGCTGCAGTACGATCATGCACATCACGCTGGTGCTCTCCATTATCCTGAACATGTATGCGTGTTTGCCCCTTCCAACCTCGATTATCACATCTCACGACGCGTACACAGCGCTATCTGCGTGTACTACTGGATCACCAAATACTACTCAGGCGCCATCATCTTCACGATTATCGCCGTCCTGTCCATCATCTCGTACTTTGGGTTTAGGAGCCGTATCCCTTTGGCGTCCTTACTTCTACAGGTCGTCATGGACGTGTCTAAACACCACAAAAGTGTTTACGTGACGGCGGTGACCGCGTTGGTGATACAGACCGCCTGGAGTGTGTGCGTGTTCCGCATCTTTGGTTGAAGCTTGCACGTATGCTAAAGAGCAATTGTAGCTTGTATGTGTTTGTCGTGATTGCAACGTATGTACTCGCTTTTGCAGCGAGTGGATTTATGCTCATGTACCGTCTTCACCGAATAGTTACATGCGATATACGCCAGGAAGCCCAGGTATGGCCTTGTCTAGCATCACAGCAGTCTAGTTATTCACGTCGAGATTAGGATGCACGGACAATTCCTGCTCTTCTGGCACCGTTGCTGGGCTCATATTCTTCGAGACGTTCTCCTACATTTGGACCGGACAAGTGATACAGAACGTCGCTCTTGCCACAATGGCCGGAGGACCTTACGGATGTAGGACACTGTCTTGGACTGTGTATGCAGCACGCTGACTGACGCTCTCTCTCTCTCCTCAGGCTGGTACTACTTCGGTCCTCGTCAACAGGGTGAAATGGTGCTACCTTTCCTCGTCAGATCGTCGTGACAGTCGCTCATTCATTCCAATGCTTTGTAGCCCGAACACCCCTCCTTATCTGCTTTTGCTCGCGCCTCCACTCGCTCTCTCGGTTCGATCGCTTTCGGGTCCCTGATCGTGACCATCCTGGAGATAATTCGTCTCATCCTAGAGATCGCCAGGAACAATGCCAGTCAGGAAGGATCTCGTAAGTTGGTGGTCTTCGGTAAAAGTCTGGTGTGACTAACTCATGAGTGCAGCTGTCGAGGCGGCGCTGTTCTGTTGCGCAGCTTGCTTCGTCGGATGTATCGAGTCTTTGGTGGAATACTTCAACCGGTTAGTAATGTTTTTACAACTGCACAGAGAAAGCTTCTGACATGGTTCTCGTGGAACAGCTACGCGTACATCGAGATTGGTGAATCAACTCGGCCTTGCCCTTTTGCGCTCCGCTGTTGACGTTGTTTTCCCAGCGCTGTATGGAAAGCCGTACGTCGAGGCTGCTAAGGATACTTGGAGACTTTTCAAGGACAGAGGTGTGTCTATAGCCGTCTCTCTACCTTCACTATCATTGACACCGCCCACATAGGAATCGACGCCTTGGTCAATGACTCTCTCGTTGGAATGAGTGCGTAACGCTACTACAAGAACCTGTGCTAGCATCTGACTTGTTATCACTCAAAGCGATGACCTGGGGAGGATACATAGTCGGATTACTATGCTCATTATTCGCCTACCTTTATCTGCGATGTGCGTACTCGCCGCCCCATTCACCCATTCACTCTTCCGATGTACTCACATCACTTTCCAGTCACCGACCCATCATACAACACCGAAGGACAGTACACGGCTCCAGTCCTGCTGTTCGCGTTCCTCATAGGTCTACAATGCTGTAAGGAGCTATCCGCGTTCTATAGGTGTTCGAGATGCTCACACGTTTTCCGCGCAGCCTTAACATTGTCCTCTGCTATTGAAGCTGGTGTTTCGACCATGTCAGTGGCTCTATCTATCCCTTCACTGCTGTCTGATTGTTCTGATTTTGGTCACCGTAGTTTCGTTGGCCTTGGAGAAGATCCCCATGTTTTGGCGATGAGAGCACCCGAGCTGTTTGGAGTACGTATTTGGTATTGCTGTACGGCAAATATGCTTAGAGAGTTAACACCCCTTATAGATGATCGCAGATACCTACCCCCATGTCACAGAAGGTGTTCCTCGGGTCTGATAGGGAGGCGCACTACGTCTGGCGGTGACCTTCCCAACTTCCTCTTCATCACGTTCACGACTAGTTACAACGATTGCGGTGTATATTCTACGCGGTCACCTCTACCTCTTTGGACAGTTCTTTCCTAGACTCATACTATTATCATATGCACATACTCGAATAGCGTTGTATCCGTCTCGTTTCCTACCACTTCACATTGATTCTGTTAAGACAACGTTCAAGTTGTCCGGTGTAACGAATCATACAACAGATGCCAATAGAAAATGCCAAACTACAGATGTGAGTACAAATCTGGTCGGTGCATACCACACATACAGTACAACTTACAGTCAGTCGTTGGTACAACAGATGAGCGTTCAGTAGAGTAGGTTTAGTTTAAATAACCGTCCGCTCCCACCACGGCGTGTATCCGTCCCGTTAGTTCATATCTTCCCAGTTGGGACGAGGTCCACCGATAGACAGCTTGCCCATCTCTTTCCTTTGGCGCAGGTTCTTCACTTCGGTGTTAATCAGATCCCTGAGGCGCTCGAGATCAAGGCTTCGCTCAGCTCGCGAGCCCATGAGGATGTTGCGCCAGATGCCGGCGGCAGCGACAGCGTTGTCGACAGGGAGCTGCAGCGGGCGGTGAACTCGCACCATCTTCTGCAGAAGATGATCCGGACTCGGGTACAGAGCGTTCGGCCACGCAATGCGGATGGCGAACCACCACCCGAGAGGCTGGAATGCAAGGTTAGTAAAGGCGACAGAGGAATCGGTGACAAGTCACGCACTCGACCATCGTGTATAGCGCGACCAGGATAGGTATCATAAGTCGTTAACGAGCCATCGGGCAGCGAGAAGCTGTTTCGGGACGACAGATCAGCTCACGTTGTGCATTGTTGATGGGGAAAACTTACCGATGCACAAGCCAATGATTGGGGTCATTGCGATGCTTCGCCAGGACCACGAGTAATCGTGGCATACCCTCTAGCCCGAAAGGACTCCAGAGGTCCCTCAACATCCCACATGCATCACCGTGCCTGCCGTTGAAAACAGCACTGCTGATAGCGTCCGCCATATTGGGAGGTACAAACAAACGATCCACCACTCCCTGAGGAGTGTCGGTCATTCGGGTTCGAACGTATCGTTTGTAGGTCTGCGTCGTCCAGATGCTGAGGGCGACCTCGTCCACCTGATGCGAGCGCGTAGTGCTGCGAAGGGCATTCTCTAGTTCGGACATGGGCCAGATGATGGCCCATCCTAGCAGCCTCTGATGGATGCGCTGCCATGGTGCAAGAGGGGGACTCTCGCCGTTGTATTCCTGGCCAGCTTGCCAGATCTGCTGAGGAGTGGCCAAGCGGCGGTCCTCCGGAGGGGGGATGGGAGGAAGAGGAGGGGACGCGGTACGTTGGTCGGTGTATCCACCAGCATTGGAGTCAGGGATGGTAGGAGCTGCTGCCGGGTTCTCCTCTTCATCGTAGTCGTCGACTTGTGTTCCATCGTCGCGGGCCACTTCCCAGGTGCGGTGAGATAATCCGGATTGACTTCCAGCTTGTCGTTGCCTGAGCTTGTAGAGCTCTTCTTCGAGGTACTGCTGTCCAGGAGAATCATCTCTATTCTCGGACAAGAGGTCGCTCTGGCCTCGGCGGGTATAGGTCTCTCCTCCTTCGGTATGAGCGTGGTCATGGTCGTGGTCATGTTCTTCTTCGTTGTCAAGGTAGTCCCCGCCCTCATGGTCGTCGTCGTCGAGCAAGGTATCTGGTGGCTGGTACATAGAGTCGGCCATCGTACCCGTCGCATGGGTTTGGATGTTAACGGTCTGTGTCATGCCGCTCTGGTCGTACATATCGTCATCGTCGTCGTCGAGCGCTTTGAAACGAGATCCATCCTCTAATGGCACAGAGGGGCCTTTGAGACCTTCGATCTTGGGTCCAAGTCCCTCGATACGCTGCTGCATTACAACCATTCCCTGGATCAACTCCTTCGCCCATTCAGGAGTCTCCTGTGAACGAAGTCAGTACTTTTTTCGTCAACTCGAGAATGGTATTTCTTACATCTGCATTGGTGGCATTGGGATGTTGGGAGAGCGTATCGTACTCATGCACGGATTTCTTATACTCCTCCAGCGACTGCAAATTCGAGATCAGCGAAGGAAGACACGGCGTTGGTAAATAGAACCCACCCTCGAGTCATACTTCATGCCCAACTTCTTCACCCTGGAGCGAATCGCCTTTCGGATAACGCGTTTGACCACTTCCGACACGTTGGGGTCGCTCTCTTGTCGCAACAGCTCGCACAGATCATCGTCGTGGAAATGCGAATGCACTACCTCTGGTTCTAAGACTGACGCAGCATACGAAGTGCGTGGCGTCAGCGGCGCATGGTGGTGGTGGTGTCCGCGGGAAAGGGTATCCTTGATGATCTCCGCTTCCTCTTTGCTCAGCTCAGTGGGGGTCCGAGGACGAGGAGTAGCAGATCGTGCATCATCTATGTCGATAGGGGCGGGTGTCACAACGGATGGCGCTTTGGATGAGGCTTTGGAGGGAGACTTTGATGATGCCTTGGAGGGAGATTTGGAAGGGGCTTTGGAGGGAGATTTGCTAACGTCCGATTTGGCCCTTGAACGGGATGCAACAGAAGGCTCCTTGGCTGACTTCTTCGAGGAAGGAGGTGGGTTGCCTGCTGAGCCCGAGACTTGGCTCTGATCGTTTTCTTCAATGGTGTCGGGTATAAAGGCTCTTCCACGGACGGCAGCGTGCATGAGATCCTGGGTGGTCGCAGCCTGTCGCCACGGGGAAAAAGGTCTGGTATTGCTACTGCTTGGGCCTGCTGGTGGTGGGGACTTGGACATATCTCTTCGCGAAGGCGGTTTCGAGTCCACTGTAGTTAACGAGATCAATACGGGCAAGAGCCATAATGGCGTGTAAGCTCACCTGCGTTAGACTTCGACTTGTGGGATCGATAAGCTTTCGCATTCGAAGGCGAGTCGGAAGGTGAGATGGATGGCGCTTTAGATCTTGCCCTTGGCGACATGGCATATTCGCTGTACCCTCCATCCATGCCGGGGCTGGTAGGTAGGGGTGGGTATACTGTTCCAGGGACCGTCTCTGTCCTGGATCGAGAGCTAAGTGGCGCTTCTGGTGATCCGACCTGGGAAGTCTGAGAGCGAAGCTTGGTCGGAGTCTGATGCATATTCAGATCATATTCATGGAGGGCAAAACCAATAGCTTACCATTGGAGACTCAGAGGCAGAGACTTTGGATCTCTGCTTCGATCGAGGACTAGACGGGCTCTCCACGACTATCTTGGCAGACGCTGACCTCGGTGATGCCACAGATTCAGGAAGGGCGTATCTAGCGGCATTTGTTACGTGGGATTCGGGTGGACCTCCCTGCATCTAGAGTTAGTATTTCTGCTTAAAGCACCTCACGGGTTTGAGCGCGGCTCACGAATTGATTCTACAAGTGTCGTTGAGGAAGTGGACATGATTCAAGGGGAATGAACGTACTGGTTGCCAATTAGGTTGATAATCCGTGGGCATAGGTCCAAAATTCCCGAAGGATGGCCCCGAGTCGTAGGATTCATAATGAGGGCCTGGGAGGTCGGTAGGTCCCGGCTCATGCTATCGAATACTGCTTGAGACTTGAGTAGGGAAAGAACATGGGCAGGACTTACATGGAAGCCGTTGACGTCCAGGTCCAACTCTGACCTCATGCCGACCTGAGTATTGGATTTCACGTCGTCATCGTCGTGTGCTGGTTGGCCGTTCGCGTACACATCCACGCCTTGCCCATTAACATAGCTGACTTCAGAGCGCGGCGCGTCATCCCGGCGAGATTGGCTTCTAGCTTTGGTGCTCTGTGTTTAGGAGCTCAGGATGACATCTACGGAGTCTAAATTTCACTACGGACCTTTTTGCCTGGGCTCATGAGCACCTCCGATCGTGCATCGGCACCAAAAATAGAGGCCGGTGGCTCTATGTTGGCAGAATCCCTGTTCATGCCTTCCAAGTACCTCCAGACTAATAGACGAAACAATCATCGTCAACGAAAGATAGCAGACGCGTGATAGAGCCTGACCCTTCTCATTATGGCCTGCAGAGAATGGTTCAGGAAAGCAAGACGTAAACACAGGGGATCTAAACACGTACCTGGAGTGCTTGAGCGGAGCAAGATTGGCTTCAAGACCTCGTCGCCGGTGACGGCTGACATTGACAGGGTTTCAAGGTGTTGTTTGGATAGAAATAGGAGATAAAAGGAGGTGTTGTCACTGTGCTTAAGTCTGAGGGACAAGAGAGCAACAAGACGGGTGGAAGAGAAGTCCGGTCGAACCAGGCACGTGCTGGTTGAATTATGCCTCGCTCATCGAACCCTCCCATACGCCCAGGATCTCGCAATAACTCTGCGCAGAGGCTTTTTCACAAGGCACACAATACTACAAGAGTCAAGTCTAATCTAAGTGCTCATCAGGACGTGAGTACAAATACATGAGAGCACTCCCTCCCAAATATTCATATAATCTCATAGCGCGCACTACAACCGTCCACTGCCATCCATCAGCCGAAGACGCAGAACGGCTCGACACCACCCTCGAAGCGTTCTTCATCCCCGCCGCCCCAGCAGTCCCTTCGTACGAAGCCCAAAGCAGGCTTTTCGTTTGCCAGCAGCCATGGAGATGATGACGATGAGGACGACGACGAATGGGAGTCTAGCGAAAGCGGTGCAGTAACACCGAGTGGCCATGATGCTGGTTCAGACGAAGAGGAAGACGACCCGGACGAAGTGGACACACAAGCATCGACACCAGTGGATAGATCGACCACGCTGCAAGAACATCTAGAGATAAACTTCTCGAAGCATAGAAGCCATCCAGCAGTGGTTACCACAGAGCCGAGTCCCCCTCCAGAGGAGCCTATCAACGACGTGGCCACCCCGTTACGGTCGGTGCAACGGAGCCCAAATATGCGGCACTCTGGAAGTAGGCCTTCATCGATGATATCGACCAAGTCGGAAACGTCCACTGCCCGCCCCCATCCTCTTCTTCGCTCTCAATCCAATGGGAGAGGCGCACCTGTATCCAAGAAAACGCCTCTCCCCCCCCTCACCATGACTCTCGCTGAAGCCTCTCCATCCTCATCCACGTCTACCATTGACTCCGACGTTTTGACTGCCAGTCCCACATCCGTCCTGAGCCATCATCTCAGTCGCAGAACCTCCGTCTCCTCGGCTAGATCGACAGCTACCCTTCCTGTACACCCAACACCTCGTCACCCAGATCGGTCAAGAACTATCTCTACCATCTCCACCAGCTCTTCATCCGCCGCCCTCTCTTCGCTGGCGCACTTACCGACAGTTTCTCGGCCACCATCACCAAGGACCGTCTGCTTCTTCCCTGTTTCCAACCCCAGTCATAATGTCGAGGCTATACATCCTCTTCTTCCCGCCCCTTTTTTGAAGACTCACCTAACTACTATTGCCAACAGGCAGCCCATGCTAGATTCCTTCCATCGGGTAGCGGCGGCGAGGCAGCGCCGCTGATCCTTCCTCTACTTGCCTGGCAGCTTTCTTGCTTATCGCCTCTGGTCGTATCTTGCACCTCCACTTAATGTAATGCTAGTGTTTTATTTCCTATTATCATTATACGCTGTACTTCTCTGTAAATCTCCAGGGATGCGTGTAGAAGCGGGCTCGGTGACAGCTGTGATACGCTTCGAAGCCGTGTCGTGTGTGGATGACGTGCTTACATACACCCGCCTGTCCTGCTTCTTCCAGTCTTCTCCTCGTCCTCGACCCCCCGCGCTTGCCTGTATCTCTGCATTAATGGTAGGTTCATCTTTCAGGAATACTTGGCGACCCGGTATGAAAACCCCCTCTCAGGCTCCTCGAGGTCTCTCCGCTGAAGAAAAACGCGTCAAGTTGCTTGAGATATTCCATGAGACTGTATGCCTCACTCTGCTTCTCGTGCGTACCAACAGCGTGCATCTTGACGCTTTCTATC
The DNA here is from genome assembly GCA_004369125.1 of Pterulicium gracile. Taxonomy (NCBI): domain Eukaryota; kingdom Fungi; phylum Basidiomycota; class Agaricomycetes; order Agaricales; family Pterulaceae; genus Pterulicium; species Pterulicium gracile. Next base: position 1,224,147 of record ML178818.1, on the reverse strand, counting down.
TATCTGCTTTGCAGAAGGATTTCTTCCAGGTACAGCCCCCATTCAACCCTTGACGACACGATCTTATCCACCAGCGTCGCGTAGCTCAAAGAGCTAGAGAAGATGGCGCCCAAGATGAAAGGAATAGGTGCGTTATCGCGAAGCTGAAGCTCCCTCCCAATTGGCTAGCCGTGCTATCTATCGACGCGTTCTAGTCTCCCAAACTGTCAAAGATGTACTTCAAGGCCTCGTCGACGATGGGCTCGTATGTGCAGAGAAGATCGGCGCTTCCAACTGTGAGCGCGTCTCTCGTCTCGGTGTCGTGCTGTTCGGGCGGGAGACCTTTGACGCGATGCTCACGAGTGTTTCTCATCTCGCTTCAAACCAGTCTACTGGAGCTTTCCGTCTCAGAACGGGTCTATGGTAAATGCTCTCTGCTGCTGGCGCGTACATTCCGCTTTGCTATTGGGACTGGACTGGGCTTCCTCGGCAGATGCAAGCGAGACTGTCAACTCTTCAAGAGGCAAAGAACAACACTGAGCAACAAATGCGTGAGGTCAGGGAAGAGATCGAGGCGGAGAAGGGCATGCGAGTTGAATCGGTGAGTCGGCGACAGACTCTGGATCTGCAGTATCTACATATACTTACGGGTATTCTGATCCTTCCTATCCATTTTGTCAGCCCGAACGGACAGCTGCCCTTCAGCAACTTCTCCAAGAGAAAGAAAGCCTAGCGAAGCTAGATCAAGAGCTACGGAACTATGCAGCTTGCGATCCTGCTAAAGTCGCTGAGAAACGAGCCGCGGTGGAACTTGCTCGCGAAGCAGCGATCCGATGGACAGGTAAGCCGCATTCCCTCCACCGCCGAGTCCTGTGCCTCGTGGCACTCGCTCTTTTCCAACTTCCTTCTGGTACACGGGCGCTGACATGGTGTACAGATAACTTTGGCATCGCCTTTTCTCATTTGCTCAAGCAGATGAACGTGTCCTCAAGTGATTTGAGAGAGTATTTTGGAGTCGAAGAAACATACGAGGATATTTACTGAATTGACCTTCAAACCTACCGTCTGCTGGCACACTTCTCTTTCCTGATTTTCACGGAGACTGTACCCGTAAACTTATATTTCTGTAATGCATGTAATGAATTGGACCCATCCGATGTTGGTAGAACGATCAGAATCTGAACATTTAGCTTGTTGAACAGATTGAGTGGGAGTCTCGTGATCTGAGCAACGTCGAGGCACTCCAACTTCGTGCTTCGCCATCGTTGGAAGAGTGACATTGGCCATCTTCCCATCTACTATTCTCATCCTTGCCCGTCCGTCCATGTCATTGTCGTCCGTTGGTCCCTATCACACAGAAAACCCAGCCAAACGTCGCAGAACAAGCAGCGACATGTCCCCTATATCGCCCTCAGGAGATGATATGCAACAAGATTCGCCATCCTCCCACATTCCAAAACGGGGAGCCAGAGCCTGCACCAACTGTCGTAAAGGCAAGAACAGATGCGAAGGAGAGGTGCGCCGTTTCCGATTCTACCTCCTTGCCTGGCCCGCTCACCCCCGGCCGGTCCGGTGTTCTTCAGCCTCCTTGTCGTCGATGCCAACTGAGTGGTTTGCCATGCGTATTCGAGAAACCTGAGAAGAAGAGCCAGATAGCTGCTCCCAGCATGGAGTACGTCACCCTTGAAGAATCGCTTGATCATATTCCTGACAAGTTTCCTTTTTCTTAGGAGGCTATCTCGACTGGAAGGCCAGTATCTCGTCAGTATATCCCGCCCTTTCCAAGGGAACATCTCGACTAATACATCCTCTATCTTCACAGGTAATGCAAAGCCAGATGATCGGCATGCAATCCTCTCTGGACAGAATCTTGGCTGCCGTTCAGACTCAGCAGCCTCCTCACCTGGCACTACCCCCTGGTGCCCCACCCGGAGCGGCCCCCATGTACCCTCATCCCCCCGGAGCGGAGATGCTGCCATTCCATCAGCACCCTTCGGCTGGAGGATCTCGCAACGGATTCGAAGGAGGCCCAAACGACCGACACCGGCCTTTCCCTCCCTTGCCTGGTTTCGCACCCCCGGTACGCATATAATTAGCCCCATCAGTCACACGAGATTAACCAACAAACAAACTTCTTATTCTTAGCCGCACAAATATGCCACGTATGGGATCATCCCCAGTACTGCTCCCTCGTCAGATGATGAGTCCGAAGACACTCTGCCTCGAGCAGGCTTGAACGCGCCCATCGAGGCGCTGCAAGGTCTCGCCAATGCTGCTGCTGAAGCCGCTGCCGCTCCGGCGACGTCATCTCCCCGGTCCGTTCTCCTACAAGGGCCCGCCTCACCGGCGCTAATCCGTTTTCCCTTCGCACAGAGTGAAGAAAAGAAAGAGAGCCGAACCGATCCCCAGAAATGCTTTTCCTCATGTGGTGGAAAAGGTCGGTCACCTGCTTCCGAATTGAATTCCTCTCCTCAAGCTCTCTCTTCTCTTTCCAGGGTCTTGTGTCAGATGCGGAAGCCAGGGAATTGTACCATATGTAATATTGCAGCTCGATAATCTCTATATACGCCTCTTTTTCGCTAACTTTTGACACGTCAAGTTTCTTTTCAGGCTGCCATTATTTCATCCCGCTGTTTGATCCTACATATGACACGTATGAAAACCTCTCCGAACGCAGCCCCTGGACGTTCGATGCAATTCTTGCTGTGGCGGGCAAGATCAAAAGTGGAAATGGACCATTGAGCGCTACGTTCTACCGATGCCTCGAGGAAGCTCAAGGGATCGCTCGGTCATCTCTGTTCGGCCCTGTAGTCAGGAAAGAGGCCGTTGAAGGTCCGTCGTTGCCGCTTATGCCCTCTCAACATGGACTTACGGAGGTCATGGTCCGCAGGCATGATGCTACTGGCGGCCTGGAGCACCAATGGCTGGCTTCCCAGCGGCCACGCCATGAGAATGGCGTTGGACCTCGGTTTACATCGTGCGCTTGATAAGCTCGCCGATGATAATTCGAGCAGACATAGATCTCAAGAGGAGGAACGAAACCTTGGTGCGTATCTCGCCACAGATAAGGAGCCTCGTTTTCACCGCGGCTATCTGTAACAGTGGTTTCCGCCCGTATCTGGTTATGCCTTTACTGGTTTGATCACCAGTACGTGCCTGATTACGCGGCGATGTTCATATGCTGACAGAACCGCAGGATGAGTTTGGGGACTGGCAGGCCCATCGTCTTGCGCGATGAAACCTGGATCCGACACTGCCGAATCCTGCTGAAGCATCCCATGTCGACCCCAACAGACGTCAGAGTTGTTTCCCAGGTCGAACTGATTGTGCAAAAGGGTATGCTCTCATTTGTGCTCCTGCACTGCAGTGTTTTACTGAAAATCTCTTATAGCACACATTTACGATTCCCTGGCTGCACTGAACGGTCAAGTGAACCAGAGCACCTTGGGTTTCATCCGTCGTGCCAACGATGCTCTGGACAAGTGGTTCGAGAGTTGCGACGAACTTCATCGTGAGCGGTCACTTTCTCGCTCTACACATCTCCCATGGAACTGAGTTTTCGCTCGAGGTCAAAATATGGAGGAGGACTCCCTCCTTCGACAGATTCTGCTGAGCGAGTTGCATTACGCCAAGCTCTGGGTGGTATGCGTCGCTCTCAGAGGCGTTTCCTGGGATAAAATGCCCTTCGAGCAACGTGAACTCGCTTTCCAGGCAAAGGACGAAGCTTCCAAGTGTCTCGCCATATTTTTGACCTCCAATGCGTACAGGTAATGTCGATTTTCAATGAAGAATGCCCTGCTCCGTCTGACCAACGAACGCAGGGCCGCGCTGCGCTATGCCGTCCATGATTCCCTGGTTACAGCTGCTTTCTCCGGATTGTTCCTCTTGAAGATGGCGAATTTATTCCCCGGTGAACTTGACCTACCCGCCATTACTGGACAGGTGGAGCAACTTGCGCAGCTTCTCTCTGAAGTAGCGGCCGAACGGTTCGTGAAGCCTCTGATAAGCCGAAGCTCCCAGGCTGATTGCTTGCGCTCAGATATGCCCTCACTCTCCGTATCATGTTGGCGAACTTGCGCAGAAAGCTTGGGCTCGCCAGCGGCATCACATCACCCAATCCAACGATGCCTCCTCCCACTTTCCCGGACAACATGATGGTGCACCCACAACACATCACCTTCAACGATCCCAGTATGCCACCTCCCTTCACGATGGAGGAGCTCGGATTCGCACCGCCGCCCAACAATCGTGGGAATACGTTCAATCCCACCTCAATCCCTGTGTGGTTGCAAGAACAGGTACGGCCTGTTCTGCCTCTGAAATCTTGTGAAATACTCATGACGCCCTTGCAGAGTCTCACTGATCTTGGTCTGCCGATAAACGGCTCTGACGGTATATTCCTGAACATGGCTGGCGCGAACGGCTGGACTAGTGATTTCCCGCCTATGCCTGAGGCTTGGTGAACCAGTTGACTGGATCGCAGTGTATGTACCACTAGCTATGTATGTCTGTAAGTGCATCCTATCCATTGGGAACGATGTATCTACAGTTTTCAACCGGCCACTGATACGCCATCATCCAATGAAAACGTTTGCGGAGTCTCACTCTATGAGAGCGCTTTTGGGCCATTCTTTCTTCCTAATATGCACAGTGCAGTATCTAACATCTTTGCCTATGAGTTCGGGAGGTATGGACATCTCTGAGGCCAACGCGTGTGGATGCATCGCCGGGAACACTCACGGCGCAGAATCAAGCGCCCAAAGTGATCTTCCCATCAAAGCATCAGTATAATTACTGGCTTGAAATCATGTTTACTGACAATTAGTGACCAAGCGGCGCATCGGCCGTCATTTGCTACTGTTCAAGCTTTTTCAAACATTTTGCCTCCGAACCATACACAGTGTCGGTTTGGTGCCTCGAGCAGCTCAGAGGTTCAAGAGAAGAGTCGTATCTACCAGTCTGCCAGCCTGAATGGAGGGAAAAGATTGAGAATTGCACCAGGGTCGTGGTTTATGATTTGGTCCTATCATCGGCCGGTAAAAAAAAACCGTACGTCTCTCGAACTGTAATGTTAAGCCACACTAATGTGATGATAGCAGTGGACACGGTCACCGATGCTGCATGCTGCACGCGGTCGGCTCTGAATGTCTGTCCGTGATCTGCAGCTAAGAGCATGCTATGGCGGGGGCATACTGTCGGAAAGATGACGAGAGGGGGTACCCGGACATTATACTCGTCCTACTCTTCCTCTTCATCATCATCGCTCTCTTGCTCTTGCAGAAACTAGAGGTTGAAAGAGTCAGATACGCGGCGACGAATGCGTTCTGCAAAGGACGCACCTTGACCAACGGCTCCGCCACCTTGAGGAAGTGCTGCTTGCCCTGTGGCTTGGAACCCTTCTGGTGCCAGTATATGATAGCTTGATCAGAAATACAGTCGTTGTTGTACAAAACCTTTGATCAGAGGATGTCAGCGAGGATAGATGCGGATGAAGCGTTAGATCCACATACTTTTAGAATCTGAGGGAATGTCTTCATGGCGCGCGTGTCTTCGTAACAATACACTTGTACAACGTTAATGAGTGCGACTTCGGTCTTGGGCCCATTGCAGAATGGTTCAATAATAGGCGTATATTTCTGCAACGTCACACTATCAGCAGTTATTCGCAAAGGCAAACCAAGGAAGGGAGATGTACTTCGACTTCTCGCAGGATAAGGCTGTCTAGCTGATCTGGCCGCGCGTTCCAGTCGATGGAGTCCATGAGACCCTGCCATATGCACTGAACGAGCTCCACATCCGGTATGGGCTGGTCCGCTTGCTTCGTCTTAATGGTCGATACGATCTGGGAATACCCATTATTATCAGTCACACGAGCGAACGACAGCGAACGATCTTACGTGTTCTGGGGTCTCATCGTGCTCAATCCACTCCTGCAGGTCCTTAACGAGGGTGACCTTCAGAATCCCGGATTGCTTTTTCGCGTACCACTCCCCGACTTGAGGCAGGTTGTGGCTCTTGAAGTGCTCCTGGAGATGCTTGCTCGTGCGCTTGTTTGCTGGGAAAAACTCCATGACATCTTTGATGCCTCCGCGCTTCAGGGCAGCGGAGAGATGTTCCATGGATTGATCAACGAGGAAGGCCCGGAATACCAGCGTGATAACGTTGATGGACACATCTACAGGTAGATTCTGGTGAGGAAGAGCGAGGATTGATGATGAGGAAGAACCGTAAGATACCATTTTTCACGAGGTGGTCCTTCGTCAAACTCTGCAGACACGACGCATTCGCGAGACCCTGAGAGATCAGCAGGCCAGTAGCGATGGCGAGCTTGTCTTTCTGCGCCTCCGACCACCGATGGATGTATTGCAGCAAACTGGGCAGTGCGGAGGTTTCGAGTGGCTTCTGGAGGTATTTGTACCTATCAAATGGGGTGAGCGAAGCCGAGGAGCTGATAGGAGAGTGTAGTACCTTCGAATAAGCCTGTTAAGAACCTCAATGTACTGCTTCATCTCATCGATCTCTACTGGCTCCTTGGCGTTGAGGATGGTGAATGGGGACACTGGTGCACCATCGTCGACGTAGGTTCCTCCTGGCTGGAGAAGTCCGCCAACGAGAATGATCTCGAACAGCGCATCTGCATACTTGAGAAGTTCAAGAGATGAGCCTGCTTGGACTAGTTTTGAAACGAAGGCATCGAAGTCGTTTTGTGGGACGTTTTCGAGATGTTTGTACAACTGATCTCTAAAGACTGGGTGATATAAATTATATTTTGATGAGGGGAAAGGAAGAGAAGGTCGTACTAGTTGGCTCGTGCTTAGCCTGGGCTTTGGCTGCACCTTTGCGTACTTTAATTCGGACACCCTGGAGTGAGGGCTTCGCAGCTGGTTGCGACATACAACAGTGACAAGTGGATACTAAATGTACACGTGACGATTCCCGCACTTTATCTCTCCCCCTCACCACCAAACTGCTATTACATCTAATCTTCCACTGTTCAACCCCATCGACCCCCTTCCTTTACCTCTCACCATAGTATGCCATCTCTCACCTACTCCCCAGAGTCGACAGATGCACAATCCGTCTCCATAACCGCCACCGAGGACACCAACACGTACGGTGTTAGTCTGCTCTTGCACCACACCTACGTCATGACCCTCAATCGTACCAAATTCCTTCTCAGGTCTTGAACAGGCATAGCAAAAAGAACAAAGCTTACCAAGTGGGCATCGCCCACGACAAAGGCTCCCGTCGTACAATGGAGGATTGTCATTCGTTTGTTACCGATTTTGGCGGCATCAAGGGACAGGGCTTTTTCGCCGTCTTCGATGGGCACGCTGGCAAGGATGCTGCTGAATGGTGTGGGAAGCACTTCCATGAGGTACACCCGTTTTACATCATGCCAAAGTAATCCATATACTGATCAACATTACTGTAGTACCTGTTGCAATGCTTGCAGGACACGCCAGACTCGTCTGTACCAGAAGTGTTTAACGACACATTCCATCGCGTCGATGATTCCATCCGGCGAATCTGCGAGGAGTCAGAAGGAAAGATTCACTCTGGCTGCACTGCAGTAACCGCCTTCTTGCGCGTAGAAGATGCAGATGGAGGCCAGTCGTTCCTGCAGGACAATGTGCCTGCCGACTCTTCTCAGAACAGCATCGCTTCGGGGGCTTCTTCCCCGTCAAGCCCCGACAAAGCTGAATCTAGCAAGAAGGCTTTGATCAAGAACGCACTCAAGTCGATCGCCGGCGGCAGCTCCAGTTCCAGTGTAGCCAATACGTCCAGCTCCACCTCTGCCACCGACGGCGGGAAAGCCATAGTGCCGCCAGCCAACTCACGCCGCATTCTCTATAGCGCTAACGCTGGAGATGCTCGTGGTGTGCTCTCTCGGAATGGCAAGGCTGTACGCTTGACGTACGACCACAAAGGGACCGACAAGCAGGAGGCTAAGCGCATCACCGACGCAGGTGGCTTCGTCATGAGCGGGCGTGTGAACGGCGTTCTCGCGGTTACCAGGAGTCTTGGGGATACCTCCATGAAGGAGTTCGTCGTCGGCTCCCCATACACTACGGAGACGGAGCTGTGCGACGAGGATGAGTTCCTTGTATTGGCTTGTGATGGCGTACGTCGTTCTCCAGCTTTTCGGTGAAATCACCCACTGACCCACGATGTTTTGCAGCTCTGGGATGTCGCGAGCGACCAAACAGTCGTTGACCTGATCCAAGAAACCAACGACGCCGAGCAAGCGGCAGAGATTCTTTTGGAATACGCTCTATCCAACCACTCGACAGACAACGTCACCGTCGTCGTCGTACGATTCAAATCCAGCGAATAAGCTGCGCCTCTTTGTACACATATCTATCCCCCCTTTCTCGTCTCTTATACTCTGGTTCATGCGAAGAGGACTCTCTGGCTCAACCAATTACCTCCAGTACAATGGACTAATACTGCTAGGCTTGTATATTCATAACACATAACATCACATAGGTGTAACACACTTTTGGGGCAATGGGTCTCTTCGGGTTCTCGCACAATAGGGATGGAGATTGTAGTACTAAAGTTTGGAACGAATGGATGATTTTATTCCCCTGACATCAAGAAATAGTATGATGCTCCTAGCGTTCATACACTGCTCATGGTCTCTGCTTCGCGCTACTCCAGATGGGAGTCAACGCTTGCGCTACACAATTGGCAGCTACCTCGATACACCCCCTCTCTTCCTCGTCCGCGATGCTAGTCAACAACCCGCGGGCCCTCCAGCGGTCAGGATGAAACCGCCGATGTGACTTCTCCACCAACACCTTGTAATCCTGCCCTCGGAGATGCGACTTCACCTTTTTAAAAAAGTCTTCAACCGCAGCCCACTCGATGTCCTCCACAGAGTACGAAAACGGTGCCTTGAGAACAGGCCAGGGTATCTCCTCGAACGTAAGCGGCTGCGCAGGGGAGAACTTCGTCGCGTCAAACGCCTCACAAAGCGTCCTGTACCGTTCCAGCGCCCTCTGCGTCGTCCACGGCCCATGTGCGAAACGCTGCTGCTGCTTCTTCTTCACCTCCCTCTCTCTGCGCAACGCATCCTCCTTCTCCCGCTGTCGTTGCTCTTCTCTCCGTCGCTGTTCAGCGGCTTGCCGTTCGGCTTCTTTCCGCTCGGCAGCAGCCTGGGCGCGTCGATCCTCCGCGGCTTGTCGGGCGGCGGCTTCCTGGGCTTCTTCTTGGGCAAGGCGCTCGCGGGCGGCGGCTTCCCAGAGTGGGCGGTCTTCTTCGAGTTGGGCGAGCTTCATGCGGGAGGAGGCGATGAGGGCTTCTCGGCGGGCTGCTTCTTCTTTTGCTTGGGGGTCGTCATCGTCGTCATCGTCATCGGTTAGGTCTTCGTCGTTAATATCGTACACGTTCGGTTGTGTGGGTATAGCTAGGACCACCAATGTCAGCTGTTTGTTCATGTTCCAAAAGATGATGTAAAACGCACATTGTCCATGTCCATTTTGCGTCTCGCTGCTAAATCCCTGCAACGTCTCCTTCATCAAACGATCATGCCTGCTCTGTCTCCAATCCTGCAACTTCTGTTCCTGTTTCTCCTTCTTCCGCCGCTCGCGCTCTAGACGTTTCGCTTCGAGATCGCGTTTGGCTGATCTGGGAGAGAGGGTGCGGGCGCGCTTATTGCCTTGAGCAGGGACGAAGGTGGCGGATTCGCGCGGATCGGAGTCATCTGAGTCGTCCCGGGAACGGCGTTCGGGGCTTTGGGTGGTGTGGTGGAATTGGTTTGAGGAGACTGAGGTAATGGTAACATTAGCTTAGTGTATCCACGTAAATGGGTCGGAGTTCATACCTTTACGTTTGTTCTGTGTCGAAGACTGTCCATTGCCATTGCCGAAAAGGTTCGGAGGGGCATACGTGCCCGCTAGATTGGACAGTTTCTCGTGTAAGTGAGACAACTTCTCATCCCGACGAGCCATCCTCTCGCGACGCTCCTGCCGCTCCTTGTTGATCGCCTCTCTCAGCTTCCGCGACCTCTCACTCGCAGCCGCGCGTCTGCTCGCCTCGTCCTCGTCAACCAACATGCTCTCCTGCTCCTCAGCATCCACATTAAACACGGGGACTTCGATCTTCCTCTTCGACTTCGAGCCCGACGCGATGGGATAATCAGCCGGAACTGCCGATTCGGGGGAAAGCCCGCGTTTCGAGGAATTGGAACTGAACGCTGACTGCGTTGGACCGGAGGAGGATGGAGGCGGGGAAGCTGCTTTGGTGATGGTGGTGAGTGCCGGCGATGCTGAGACGAAACAGTCGTAGTGCGGATCGAGCTTGTATATGTCCCATTGGTCTTCAGATATCTCTACAGGCTCTCTAGCAAAATGAGTACATGGCGCGGCGTAAACTTGGCGCTGGTGAAACTTGGACCCACCCGCAGATGACGATCACTCGTGGCCACGTTCCTTCGGACTGCACGTCGGGTGCGAGACGTGCTCTTGGGACGAAGCGCCATGAGAGTACGCCGTCGACATGTTCCAACACGATACGCTTCGTCTTGCGTGACTGATCATCCAGAGACATGCCAGATAAGTTGGGAAGTTGAGAGTTGGAAGCTTGCTGTCCGTTGGCGGCTAGTGGGTGATACGAGGCGAACGAGAGCACGGAGTTGGGTGACCGGAGTAGACGGCTCGGTTGACTCGAGTCGAGAAGACCAGGCTGGGTTCCAGACAGCTTTCTTGTGGTTGGATGATTTGAGTCCATTTCAACGTCGAGTCATGCAGCTGTGTATGCACCGTCAATATCTGTAGAGTATGTAGCTTTTGGTCCGTGGAGACAGGCGGTGGTTGGTGGTGATCGCGTTCAGTGTGGCACATGACTCGACGTGACTCGCAGTGAGCGTGTAACTCAATTGACGCTGACTTGCATTTAAGTGAAAGCCTTAGCCTCTCTCTACTCAGTGCTACATCCTCCTCAAATCCCCACATTATGACTGCTCTTCGTAGCTTTCAGTCCGAGATCGACCAGATACACCACCGCGAAGTCGCCAAGCAGCGTTCACTAGCTCCCGAACCTCACAAGGACGGGAAAGCCCACCATCACAATGACGCCAACGCCAACAAACAGCATGCCCCAGTTCCTCCAACAAACGGAACTGACGCCACTTCGGGTCAAGTCCCTGCGAAACACAAAGAGACATCAGCGGAAGACGAAGCTCAGATTCTTGTGCGACACACGCGCTTATTCATGCTAGAAAGTGGTCGATCTAATCTCGCTACTTCAGAAACTACTTGCGTCCGCGCAGCCCAATGACCATAACACGGCCAGAGATCGCCTCGCGGCGTTAATCACGATACACCATGGGGAGTACATCTTTCGCGTAGGCGCGCGTCCATCCCGCGACAAGGTCTTCGACGGTACCCTCGCCGACGGCACCAAGGAGCACTGGTCAGGCACCGAGCGAACAACAGAGCAGATTGAGCAGTTGCACACGGCAATGAAGCAGGCGCTGGATGACATTGGTGGCAAGATCTGTGTACTGTTCGAGACCAAGGGCGAACACCCACGGACGACGTTACTGCTACGATTACCTCCTCTGAGCGTGGCACCCGAGGTTCGATGTGCTGTAGTTGGGTACGATCTGCAGTTGCTTGGCTTATCTATGTATCGCTTGACTGACCAAGGACTGTAGTAACGTCGACAGTGGCAAGTCGACAACACTCGGAGTGTTGACTCGAGGTAGCTACATGACTGGAATTGGTGGTTCGGAAGCTAACTCTGTGACGTCGTTTCCTCAGGTGCACTGGATGATGGACGAGGACGTGCTCGCGTTGGATTGCAAGTCCATCACTCTCACCTATTTCACCTTTACTTACGCAGACCTCAGATTCAGGTATACTGCTGCCGACAAGCATTTCTTCCAGCTTGACTCAACTCTCACCCAGACACAAACACGAGCTCGAGACCGGCCGAACATCCAGTGTGGGCATGGAGATCTTGGGTTTTGACGCTGCCGGCTCTCCAATATTACCAGCCACCCTCACCAAATCGGCTGACCCGGACACTGTGAAGAGGGAGAAGCTCGGGTGGGACCAGATATCGAAGCAGGCCGCGAAGATCGTATCTTTCATTGGTGAGTTTCTCAGAGGAACTTCCCTCTCTTGTCGCTCTCTAACTTCATGTTTCTCCAGATTTGGCTGGTCATGAGCGTTATCTGAAGACCACTCTGTATGGATTGAGTAAGTTGCTTGAATTCCGGCCCACATTGCACTTAACCAACATTCTCTCGGTAGCGTCGGGCGCACCGTCTTGCGTAGTCCTTATGGTGGGCGCAAACGCCGGTCTTATTGGGATGTCAAAAGAGCACTTGGCGATCGCCCTGGCTCTCGGCGTGCCTGTCGTCGTCTGCATATCCAAGTGAGTATCACCTCCAGAAAATCTGGTCGTGCTGGGCTGACCCTCCCTACAGGATCGATATGACGCCCGACAACGTTCTGCAGGAGACAATAAAACAGGTTTCCAAGATATTGAAGAGCCCTGGGTGCCGGTACGATGTGCTCCTTTCGATATAAGAGACCGTGTTCGCTGACGCTGAGTGAACATAGGAAAACGCCAATATTCGTCAACTCGATGGAGACTGCAATTGAACTTTCTTCCACGTTTGGGCAGGAGAGGTATGTAGCTTTACTTCGTTATATCGTCCGATCTATCAACCTAACCTTCAACCGTTGCAGACTGTGCCCCATCTTCCAGCTTTCTAACGTACGTTTCCCCCTTCTGCGACGATGGGCCAATCTCATCTTGCACTATATTCCCAGGTCACCGGGCAGGGACTTGACTATGTACGTTTACTCCTTGGCCCCCTCGCTATCTGTTATCAACTCATCATTGCTAATCAGCTACGAACATTCCTCAACCTCCTGCCATCTTCCGAGGGCGACGAGGAGAAGTTCTCCCTAGACGACCCTCTGGAATACTCAGTCACAGAAGTGTGGTCTGTCCCCTACGTCGGCACCGGTATGTACCCATCTCTCCGTCCCCACCTTTTGTCCGTCGTCATCCTCACGTCCAGAGCACAGTCGTCAATGGGATCTTGAATTCGGGAAATGTCAAAGTCGGAGAGCAGATCTTGTTAGGGCCGGATTATAATGGGAACTTCTTGACGACGTCGATTCGTGATATGCAGCGGAAAAAGTACGCCCTTGACTCTTTGGATTCGGCTTTAATGGTACTGATGATGATGGTCCTCGGTATAGGGTGCAGGTGAAATCGGCAGAGGCAGGCCAGTGCGTCTCATTAGCCCTCAAGCGAGTGAAGAGGGCGGACGTGCGCAAAGGAATGGTGATTGTACATAAAGCGGAGGTGCCCCCACGAGGTATGCAGCTCTCCATAGTCCCTCTTTCTTCTACTCGAAGCTTGACCCGAACGCTTTGCTCTCAGCCCACCAGCGGTTCGAGGCACAGGTCCTGATCCTCTAGTGAGCTCCCTATCACATCTTCATGACGCTCTATATTAACGTCGAGTGAAGCCACAACACGACAATGCAGACGAACTACCAGGTGAGCAGGCTTGCCTCAATTCCGTCAGAAGACCGGCTTGCTCACAGACCTCGTTGCACAGGCTATGTTACACTGCGGGGTACGCGCATCATGCTCACGTAGCCGGTCTCGAGTTTCTCACGTCTACCATGATCATTTCAGGCTATCCGACAGACAGTTCGCCTCGTGAAGATCGATGACCCCAAGGGCGTACTTCGAACCGGAGATCGCGCCACTGTCACGTTCGAGTTCATCACACATCCAGAGTATATCAAGACCGGGATGAAGTTGCTCTTCAGGGAGAGTAAAACGAAGGTTCGTCGCCCTCTGAACAGTTGCTGTGTGCGTAGAGGCTTAGTGTTTGTACAGGGTCTTGGTGTGATCACCAAATTGATAGACACCAAGTCGGTCGAGACGTAGGAACTTGGGACCAGTCGTCGACTAGATTGGGTGGCGCAGCACCCTACCGAATGGACTCCTCTGCCTAAGCAGGAGTAAGATCTCTAACGTTTTCTATGTTTATGCTCAATGTTGTATGTAAGTATATGTACAGTATGCGTATGTATGGTATTTGTGAGTGTAGTCCGTGCGCGGTTAATTCATCCCAGCCCGCATGTTAGGGAACTGGCTGCCCTCGTATCTAAGCCAGTTGTCAGATCTGTCCAGACCGCCCATCGCGTCCTTGACAGTGGTGACGATGCTCGCGCCAGGAACGTAGTCCTTACCAGGACCCTTCTCCATTTGCTCCCTGCCCTCCTCGTGTCCCTTGTCGCCGCTGAGCTCCCAGTACATGGCACCGGCAAGACCCTGCTGGTTGATCCACTCGCCCTTCCTACGCGCTACATGAGCATCGTCAAAGGATACCATCTCGTGCGACTGATAATCGTATGACCAGCTGGCACCCGCATTATCGTCGTGGAGAATGTATGAACCAGGGAGAGGAAGGGCTGCATGGCGGATGGATCAGCGAACGCGACTTGCAGGTGCAAGAATGAGGGACAAACCTCGATAATCGTAAGAGCCCTTCTCCCAACTTCCTGGACCGATGCCATTGAACCGCGATCCTGGGCCTTGGGTCTGCATAAACGAGCGGCCGTAGAGCTAGTACCAAATGATTAGCAACAGTAGCAGTGGCCGAGGTGCGTGGGGTGGAGCTCACAGGGATACCGAGCACGAGCTTGTTGCGCGCGACGCCTTGGTCAATGTACCAGTTCGTCGCGTCGGCGGCGTTGATGGGAGGGCCAAACAGGTTTGCTTGGTGATTGGAGATCTGGTCCCAGGAGCCGGCTGGTGCAGGGTTCATTGAGCAACGGTGTGTTGGTAACAGGAGAGGGAGAACGCACAGAAATCATAGGACATGAGATTCCAGAAGTCCAACGAGCGGTCCATCTCGCGTACGTGAAGCTTCTTGTAGTGATCAGGGCCACAAGGAGCCGCGATCTGGCACCGGACAGAAGCGTGTAAGTATAGCGCGCTGTAGTAAAGCAGGGAATCGCCCCACCGTAAGCAAGAACCGATAATTGGCCTGCTTCGCCGCCGCATGCCTATCAAGCGCCTCCCTCAACTCTCTCAACAAACTCACATACCCCCTCGCCTGCTCGTCATTCCCCGGGTACTCGTAATCCACATCCAACCCATCCAGCCCGTAATCCTCCAATATCCTCACCGCGCTCTGCACAAACACCGCCCTTTTCTCCGGGCTCACCACGACCGGGTGCATAGACGGGGAATACGTCCACCCGCCGATGCTGATCAGGACTTTGAGGTGGCGGTTCTGCTTCTTGAGGAGGTATATGGCTTTGAAGTTCCCGTAGAGGTTCGTGGCGGGCTCGTTCCAGGAGTCGCCGGGGTAGTGGATGTCTTTGTCGGCCCAGGCGTCGGAGATGACGACTTCGCCGGAGGCGGATATGTTGGCGAAGGCGTAGAGGATGTGTCTGTGTGCGGTGTTATGTTATGTTATGTTGGGGAGATGCAAGGAGAGACCCACGTTAGGTCTTGCGTTGGGATTGACTGGGGTGGGTATTTCCTGCCGTAGATCCCCCAGTTCACGAAACTGTCGCAGGCAGGGTCAGCTCGCAGGCGAGACGAGCGCGTTCGCAAGTACGCACTATCCAACGTTGTACTTTGGCGTCATCTGGGTTGTTTCTTCAGGTGGTGGTGGTGGGGTTGAACTCGGACTCGAGAGTGATGGAGATAAGGAGAGTGATGATGATGGCAGAGGTGTGACTGCTGCAGTACTTGAAGCAGTGTCCTGGGACTGCGGAGTGGACTGCTGTTGAACTTTGAGCGTGTCGCGTTCGTAATACTGCCCAGCCTTGAACGAGAAGAAGACGAGGCAAGATACGCCGAGGACTATGAGAAGGGCTCTTCGCCAGCGTCGTTGTCGGCCATTTTCTGGCTTGACGGGAAGGTTGACTGATGACTCGTTGGTTGGTACTGGTTCGTAGCCAGTGGTGGCAGAAGGCATAATATATTTGATCACGGACGTCATACTTTAACAGATTTCGTATACATTGGCGCTGTTGTTCTTCAGCATGAACAGGTTATCGTAAGTTACTCATGTTTGCTAGTGAGTGTTGTTTATACTGTCATAAACCACATGCACGACATCGCCCTTCATTGAATGGTCCTGTAGGCACGATTACCAGCAGCCCACCTGTGGCCACGTTCTGCGAAGTGGCCAGTCACCATTACGGCAACAGCGTTGATTACTCCCAGTGCCCACGATACTACCGTGAGTGCATACGATACACCTGCGTTCGAATTAGTGCGCGACTCCATGACGACGGCCATTGGGACCACTCTCACCGAGCTTTGCACGATCGAAAGTGGGGTATCTGTTTCGATTGAAAGAATTGGTGACGATAGCGAAGGTGATAATCTGGAAGGCACCTGTTGCAGGGTGGTCAGACTTGAGCTTGTGGGAAGAATGAAAGGGAACACACTATGCAGTATGATAAGGCCTGCCACGACCCTCCAGATGCGACGCCGCCTCGAATGCGTGCTTACGCCAACAATCAGTGTGAGCAAGGTGAGAGCTCCACACCCGATAGCCAATTCTGACGCGAATCCGGCCGTCGACCAACTGGTGCAGAAGCCGCTGTTCTGCTCACAGCGATCCGTCTGGCGTTTGGGGAATGCTCGACTGCAGAGCGCGATAGTTAGCAAAGATAAAGGTGACATGTGCCTCTTAGCTATGTCGAGCTCAGAAACCTGACCTACCACACATAATTGGTGTACTCGATGGGTTTCCCTTTGTCTGGATCGGGGATGGACACAACCTTGTTCGTGCACATTTCCAACAGGCCGTAGTACTCGGTGATAGTCGTCCCAAAGGATTTTGGGTACTTGACAACAAGCCTTCAAAGAATTATACTGAGCTCAATTCTGGCCCAGATGGAGTCTGGTGGGCGACCAACCACTGTGGCTCTTGCAAAGAGACGATGTTCTGTCGCGGCGGTTAGGCTGTCTGGCAGCGCATTACTTGCGTCAAACACATACGAGAATGAAAGACGCTAACACAGCGAAAAAGGTCACCACGTAGGATGTCTTTCTCATGGTGTGTAGACTTTAGAAGATGATGGAGGGAGGTTAAGTCCAGTCACTGTAGACGATTGAACATCGCGTCATTGATCCGAGTCTCGCAATGTTGATAACAATGAAGGTGACACTGACCGCAGTGAGCGCTGGAGTCCTTCTCTGCTCCCACTATCGCGCCAAATGTTTACCAACGTGCTGTTATACCAGGTTTAAACCTACCTGCAAGCAACACCTAGACGGCGATTGCAACTTTCTGGGAACTGGTTCCATCAAGAGCGCATGCGGAACACAGTGAACTCTCTTTCACAGACCCGTGATGTTCATTCAACTTCTGTGGGAAAAGGCTTCAAGAGGTGCGGCTCGGTCAGGCATCCTCCATCACAAGAAAGTCGCAGCGTCTTTCAAGGTACTACTCAGCGTTCAGCGAGGATGCCTTTGACCCTCTCTCAATGGCAGCTACTTGCCGTGGCGACACCATTTCAACGGCACCGTTTCCACATTATATGTTTACTTCACCTCTCGCCTGCCTCTCGCACAGCATCTAGGTATTTCTGGGATCCGGGCAGTCAGATGTCCCTCCAGCATCAAAAGCTGAGATGAACTGAGGCTGAGAACTCTGTCAAGCCAACTTTCTTGCTGATGCCATGATATGGACGATATGATGCCGCAGTGCTTGGTTTTGAATCCTCCTCTTTTACCCTGACCCTGCTGACAGACGCATATCGTTGCTTCAAACATAGAGCGGACTTACTCGTGGGAAAATACAGCCTATGTGAGAACATGCGTATCACCATCTTCCCAAGCTTCCTCCCAGTTTGCTCCCAATCCTCCGTCGATGCGCGCTTGCGTCTACCGTGCGTGCTAACCAGCTGTCTTGCGTACGGGGTCCTTTCTACCGTGCGCAACGGGACCTACCAAGTATAGAAGCGCAACGTTCTTCGCGACCGCACTTTTAGTGCCTCGCAGCCCATTCATACTTACGGGATCCTATCGTGCTGCCTCCATATTAGTTTCCATGGTGAGCGATGGTTCAGAATTCGACTGTCTCCAAGTAACTTTGCTGATGTACCAAATTTACATTGCTGATCCCAACTCCAGACTCTATCCCTGAAATCTTTCAACAGTCGATGGCGATGACCTTGTGCCATTCTTTCGACCTTCTCCAACGTCCAGGACGCTGTTCTCGACACTCTGCATGGTGTCAGTCGTTCATACGTACCCTGTCGCAGTGTCAGGAAGTCTGTCTCGCGCCCGCTGTTCACCCCATCGCGCATGCTCCACCCTGCAGTTGGTTCTGTATTCTGTATGAGAAATGCTGAAATGGTGCCTGACCAACAATGGATTCGGTGCCTTCAAACACTCGTGAGCTCTACACCCCTGTGAAACTCCCAAGAAAGCCGCAACTCTATCAAACCGGCGGGCCTAGTCTTTCCCAGCTCAAGCTCAAACGCACAAAAAGCCTGTATCCTATTCCATGCTGCCCACAAACTTGTTTCTCTCCTTTTCCCCCGGGCTTTCTCACTCTCTTTCCCTTTTCGCATTTATTTCCTCTGAACCTCTACTGTCATTCCATCTTGCCTATCACACCTGCCTTTCATAACTATGTTCGCTGCCGTTCTCACCCTCGCTCTGGCTTGCCAGTCCGCCTTCGCCGCCCCTTCGCCCGCCGCCAAAACCTGCAGCCTTGCAAACGCTAAGCTCGCGCTTCCTGCTGGTCAAACCGGTCTCCTTGCCCCGATCGCGGCTGTGCCTTCTTTCGTGTCCTTCGCCATCGGAGTGCAGAACTACACCTGCTCATCTGCCGGCAAATACACGTAGGCTCCCTGTCGATCCGATGCCACCTTTGACATAGCTGAACCCTCTCTTCTCATAGCGCGACTGGAGCCGTAGCTGAGGTCTACGACGGTCCGTCCCTCTCCCATTCACCACCCGAAACCCTTCTCACATACTCATCATTTCTCCAGCATCCTGCCTCGTCGACACCCCCCTCTTCAACAACGTCCAGGACATCGCCTACGGCATCTGGAAAGCTGCCCCCGCGCCCATCACCGCCCAAGACGTCATCGCCGCCGGCGCCAAACTCGGCCAAACATTCTTGGGACGAGGCATCGCCAGCATGATCCTGGGCCAGCACTACTTCGTCACCAACCCCACCACCGGCACCGGCGTCGTACCGAAGTGGGACTTTACCAGCTCCGGAAAGACGGCAGGAAACAAGGACGCGTTCGTCATTGGCGCGAAGACCGGTGGGATCCCGTCGCCTAAGGGAGCCACCCATGTTGATTGGTTGAGCCTGAGCGGATCGTCGGGCAAGGCGGCGGCGCAGGTGTTCAGGACTGATACCGTCTCTGGACAGCCTCCTGCTAGCGTGAGCTCTCTTCCTCTTGCAGTGCGGAGATGCATCTGACAGAGTCAAAATCCACAGTGCACTCCCGGAACCCCCGACATCTCCGTGAAATACGCTTGCAAATACTGTTCGTCCTACTTCATTTCTTGACCTAGCCTTCGCGCACTCATCACTCGACATGAACAGGGTTTTACGGTTCATCTCTCTAGATGACATCTTCTTTGGATGTTCGTCTGATCGGAGATCGTTCTTTAATTATATCCCAGCGGCAAAAGTGTAGTCAAGCTGGATATACAACGAGGGAAACTTGATGTTTGCGCACAACTTGTTCTTGATTCTACAAGCCGCTTTTGTGCCTTTTTTTTTTGTCTGAAGCTTACTAGCCCGTATTATTATCTATATTTCTTCAGACAAATATCGTTGCGTGCTCGAGTGAACGTCCGGTGCAAGAGGTGGTCCTCAGTAATGAATCCGAAGTTGATGCGAGACGAAAGACACGTCAACTGGCATGGCAAAGCCAAAGGCAAACAGTGTTTCTCCATGAATTGCTGGCATTCTATATTCGACACCTCTTGTGAGAGATGAGGAGACGGAGACTAGCGGGTAACGCGCGGAAGTTCCAGTCGCAGGACCAGATTGTGAGAATAGCTCGACTACTTGAAACCAACTTCCCCTCAACCAACCTTGTTCATCTCAGACACCGCAGGCATCTCCGACGTCCGTTTGCCCCTCTTCCACCACCTCCCAGCAGCCGCACTCTGCGAGCTCTCGCGCCGAGTCCGACTTCGCGCCGAGAACCAGCTCGCCCTTGAGATTCGTAGCCCCGAATGGCGCTGCGTAGTATCCTTCTTGTCAATCCCAATGCCGAACTCAGTCCCAGCAGCAGCACTGGCGCGACGTATCAGATCTTCCGAGTCCTTCGCCACTGCATCGGCAGCAGATTTCCCATTCCCACCAAACCACGAGAACCTGCGCATCTTCTCTATCAACGAGAATCGCCTCTTTTTGGACGGCAGAGGAAGCGACGTCGGTCTACCAGCGGCGAGCGAAGCGTTTCGTAACGGCGTAGGCTGTCTTTCCATCATCCGGGGTCGCATGATGTTGGTACCTGCAGCAGCGTTCGCAAGGC
This sequence comes from Pterulicium gracile, assembly GCA_004369125.1. Lineage (NCBI taxonomy): Eukaryota > Fungi > Basidiomycota > Agaricomycetes > Agaricales > Pterulaceae > Pterulicium > Pterulicium gracile. Next base: position 1,203,644 of record ML178818.1, on the reverse strand, counting down.
CAAGCGGATACGATTCGTCGCGATGTACGGGCGAGAATTTGAGGCTGGAGCCGCTATCGAACGTGATTCCCACTTGGTCCAGGGAGTCCAGGGCGCGCATGAAACCCACACCGTCAGGTCGTGGATGGACAACCCCATGTTCGTCTACGTCTCGCGGCATGCTGTGTCCCGCGCGCGACATCTGGGGAGAGCTGGGTTTTGACGGGGACTGTGAGCTCTGCCTCAAGCCGTTCTGAATAACACGGGTTAACACTTATCAGTATGTCGCCTGAGGTTCGCTCGACGCAAGGCAAAGCAAGACTTACCAACAGTCCCTCGGCATGCTGCCCCGGCGCAATCTCCACCGCGTGCGAGCTCACCGTCGTCATCGAGTCCAACGCCTCGTTATCCTTCAAAAGACATGTCACATCGACACTGGGCAACTCCGTCGACTGTCCCTCCAGAGTCACCGCCTTCTCCGCACCATTCCCACTCTCCACAACCCCAAAGCACCCTGCCGAAGGAAGGCGCTTCATAACCACCGGCGGCATCAACGGGCTCTTCCTCGGAAGCTCCCCAAACTCGCTCGGTGATAGTCCATTGACATCCTGGACGCTCGCGCTCAACGACCGAAGAGCGAGTGTTTCCTGGGTTGATCTCGTATACGGAAGGCCCTGGGTACCGTCAAAGTCACTGCTCTGCCACGAATCGGAAGGGAGTGCGTGGCGGGAGTGCATGCTGGGGGCAGTCAGGGATGTGGCTGTTGGAAGCGTGTTGTCACTTGTCGACGTCGATGTGATAGTGACGATGGAAGGAGGACGCTCTGTTGCTACACGGCGAAAAGTTATGAGATTACAGGTGGATGCAAGGGAGAGAGGAGGGACTTACTATTGGCAGCTATCTCCGGCGATTGATCTAATCCTTGTTCAATGACAGTCAGCGCACAGGAACAACAGGGTGCCATAGAAGGGAGTGCATACCAAACTCCTTCAGATAGTCATCTAGAATGCCTCTATCATCAACCTTAATCCCCTCCTCGACGTTGGGCGGTCGTAGGAGATCAGTAAACAACGGTCCTGGCCCTAACTGGCGAGATACCGATCCAGAGGACGACGAGGCCAACAAAGGCAGCCCCGTCGCAGTCGACGAAGGCGTAACCGTACTTTCCCCCGCCCCGCGTTCCTCCAATGCTTTCTCCTTCCAGAACTGGTGCACCCGCCTTCTCCAATGAACGCGCTTCTGCACCGCCTCCATCATCTGTACAGCATGCATCACGTCTCCCGTCGTTCTCGTTCTAGTGTCGGCCGGTGTGGTGTTAGAGACGCTGCCGTCCGAGGAAGAACCAGCGAGAATCGCACTTGAGCGCCGGCGGAAGGCGGGTAGGAGAGTATACCAAGGATCGTTGGGTCGGACAGTAGACACCGCTTCCTTGATAGCGAGCCGTAGGGCGTCGTGTGCTGATTGACGTGGCGAGCCACAGAGGGCTAGGAACGCACTGCGTAAGACGGGTTCGCCTTGGATTATGTCGAGTAGTGTAGGTAGCGCGGACGGGAGAGGAAAGCTGTCTTGTAGGTCTTGAAGTTCGGCTTTGAGGGTGCTTATAGTTGAGAGATTGGCGTCGAGTTCGGATCGAAGATTATGTTCGGGTTGAAGGTCATGTTCGGGTTGAAGGTCATGTTCGGGTTGAAGGCCATGTTCGGGTTGAAGGCCATGTTCGGGTTGAAGGCCATGTTCGGGTTCAAGTTTGTGATCTTCGGAGACGACGACCTCAGATTTCTTGTCCGCTTCATCTGGAAGAACGACGCCGGCATCTTGCTCGACGACATCATCTGGAAGAACGACACCGGCATCTTGCTCGACGACATCCGCCGACACCTGGATAGGACTCGGAGTCGAGTGCGTCACTTTCACTTCGCCCAACGATATCTTCGAATTCCTTCTGAGATCGTCCTCGCTGATAACCTCAAGCATCCCAGATCCAGACCCGTCCCCGAAAGTCGAGGAAAGCGAGTCCTGTCCCGGAGTCGCATCCGCGGAAGCTTGAGTCGCATCACCAAAAACCTGAGGACCCCTCCCCCTCCCGAACGAAATCGAATGCGTCGGCGTCGGGGACGTCAGCACCAACTTTGGCGGCGGCTGCCTCGTCCAATGTCCAGATCTCCCACCACGAGCCCTGAGTGCGAGTTGATGTTCATGTTCGAACCGAGGAAATCGCGAATAGTCTTCTACCACCAGCCTTGTGCCAGAACCAGAACCAGTTGACTTGAAATTCGAGCGTTGTGGGTGTTGTTGGTAGTGCAAGTGTTTGAATGAGCCTGAACCGAATCTAGATAGATGTCCAGCTCGACGTTGAGTCTGATGATGTTGAGGTCGCACGCGAGGTTTCCTAGACGGCCGACCAGACTCGAATGAAGAGGAGGAGGAGGAGGGCGGTACGGTATCTTGTGCTTTGTTGCGGCGGATACGAGAGAGGATACCCATGAGGGGAAGGAGAGTGCGGCAAGAAGCGCTGATTTCCTCAGGGTTTGGTGGCGGTCGAAATCAACCTCCTCCTTCCTCATCACGCGACCGCGACAGCGCTCAATGAAGGTTGCTTCTGATTCCCAACTCGACGATCTCCAGCACCAGCTCATTAGCAATGGCGATTGGGATCGGTACGTCTCTCACCGCTCTAATAATAATCTACATTTCCGACAGAACTTACTCATGGAGGACCGAGTAGCCTTCGAGCGGTTATGCTGTCCAAGCTGAACGAAGCGGGATGGGTGGATAACTTGAAGGCTCGTTGTAAAGGTCCGCGTGCCGTGCTGCAGTAGCCCGTACGTACTGACCGCAGCGACTTCAGAACGGACACAGACACCTGGCGGCGTGCCCTATCAAGCGTTGCTGAAGGATATGAAGGCAGAGGGCTCCAGTGAGGCACTCCATTCATACGTCCCAAGGCTATTCTGACGACAGTATGCAGACATAGTCCCACTCAGCGTTCGCAACGACGTTCAAGCAGTGATCAAGCAATACATTGGAAAACAAGTCGAGTAAGCTACGAGAAAGGCACACAATGTACCAATGTTATGTTACAACAAATCAGTCAAAATCGTGCTGGACGTGGTGTGATAATCGTCCTTTCAAGAATGGTTGCTTTCAAGCGTGTCAAATTCGTGAGTGTCATGCAATGCAATGTTTAGCCGACAAGAGGAGCACGCTCCTCGTCGTTGAGGGAGATGGCGCCACGCTTCCTGAGGCCGACGGCACCCTTGACCACCCATGCGAGAGCGAGGATGGCGAACACCAGGGCGCTCCAGTGGACGAAGCTAATGTGTTTATATCAGTACATGGCCATAAACACGAAAAGGGAAATACTGCGTACCCAGATCCGGTCTGGTGAGCGAAGATTGCCCACAAGCTCCAGGCGATGGCGATGCTGGCAGGCAAGTCACCCTCGGGCGAAGAGAAGGCGTAGGTGGCGGCGGTTCCCTCGAGGAAGAAGAGACCGAGGAACACGAAGACCTTGGTCCAGATTCCAGCTCCCTCATCCGCCGCGTCGTTGCCGAAAGCGATGAACGCAGTGAGCACCACGAGTACGGTGGTCCATCCGTGGTACAGGGAGAACGGCAAGTGGACGAAGAGCTCGTCGCCCAATGACTGCGCGGAGTGATGCTTCTTCACGACGTAGTAGATGTGCGTGACGGTGGAGGAAACGAATAGCGAGAAGATGAAGGCTAATTGACACATGTCAGGAACTTTTTCTCATGCTTCTCGGAAACGAGGCAAGAACACTCACCGACGATGTAATGACGGCTGACGAGCGTGTGAACGTAGACGGCGTTCAACACACCGAGCAGGGGAAGTCTCCAGGAGATGCCATCGATGATGACCTCCTTTCCTTTGGCGAAGAACTGGTAGATCACTGTTCCGAGAAGGAGCAGATGGATAAGACTCCAAATCCAGAGGGACCATGGTGCGGGGGTGATGTAGGTCTCCTTGACATTGTAGTAGGTGTTGGAGGGGGAGGTGATGGAGTAGATATTTGAGGAGAGGAAGAGGAGGTAAACGATGATGTTTACGACTTTGAGGAGGATTCCGTCAGTCCAAGAGTTTGCCATGATGGAAACGGAGGAGGAGGTGGTGTGTGAGAGAAGAGGTAAAGTCGAGCGGCGTACCTTTTAATACCTCCGCCTGCCAGTCAGGTACTACGTCACCGATGAGCCAAATGTCACTGACAATTTCAAATTCGCCTGTGCCCACAGTCCATCAGATGACCTTCGCGGTCACGCACTTCCGTCCCTCAATTTCAACCACGGACCTGACTCACCCCGTCCAGCACCATTGGCCTGATGGTTATGTATTTTGCACAGCGTATGATATTGGGGTCGCGGTCTGGTGATATTCAACAACACACGAGGCGGGGAGTAACACCAACGACGGGAGAGTATATGTATCGACCCTCCACAAGCCCTCCAAATAATGGCACCATTGGTGCTTCTCATCACCCCGCTGTACAACTCTACCCGAAGTTCCCAACGTAGAGCGTCACAACCAGAACATGTGGAATGACGACAGGCGTATTCGCACCTGTCCATACTTCACGCCAGCATGAGTACCGTCCTACTCGGTACCTCTGCGAAGCCGTCCTAACTCCCCCAGCGTCACTATCACCAAAATTAGAACCCAGGCCATTCCAGTGTCACGACAGCACCACAGAGCAAATCAGAGAGGATGGATATTAAGTACCTTTATCTATCACCCGCTCGCGGGAGGGGTGGGAACAGGAAGGATGGGACCGTGGGTGCCCGCCGCGGACACAGATGCTGTCAAAGCGAAGCGACTCAGCCTCGGCTGTGTCTAGTACTGCGTATGTAGATCCGTAATGGTTATGTCGTCCAACTTCCATGATATATGACCCAAGTTCCGAAGTTGGCGTCTAGAGTACACCTCCCGGACCACCACCGGCACGCAACGTCAGTGCTCTCATGTTCAGTGTAATACACAGCTTCTTGACTGATAAATGGTAACGGCGTAAACGGCCTTGCAGATCGAGGGAATCACGGAGGCCTGGGGAAGCTAGCGCCCAGGGTATACATAGTCATGGTTAGCGAATGCGTTGAGTCCGACCGGGAGGGAGATGGCTGAGGTCGACGTGTGGACGTTGCTCAGGTGTTGTCACTTGCTGAGATCTGGAGTATCGCTGCGTGATACCTATCATGGCGTGAATCAATGGATGCGAGTCAGCGCACAGCTCGGTTCGTTTTCGTTGAGCAGTGGGTTGATCGAGTTGTGCTGTAGGGTGTGGTAGAGGACGGCGGGCGGCGGAAGAAGCAGGACGACTCGGCCATGCTGGTGAAGAGGGTGCATTTCGTTGACTGTTTTTGTCATGATCCAGGTAGTGGGATCTCATAGAGGAGTACCCGAACCACGTTTGAACCACGTAGAGTAGGGTTGCCGCTAGGAAGGACGAGTGCAGAGAATTAACGTTCATGACCGTACGAGTTAGCCCAGAAGTATGTTCTGCCACATATGTAGAGCAGAAAGATCAGCGCGCAATCGACATTGATGAAATTCACTGCCGAGAGCCGAAATTGCATAGATAGAATCACCAATCACAGCCAGTATGATTCGAATCGAAAAAGATGAGTTGGTAGCCTTCGAATTCTGGAGCCCGAGTCGGAGGAGGAAGAGGCGCGTCGGTTCAGCGGCACGTGAAATACTTACGCCACTTTACCTCCTTCAATCCCTGTCACTGTGGCTGACTGACTGATCTTGTCCTCTGGTCTTCCTAGCACTAATGTCTGCCTACGGCACCACTCGCCACCAAAGCACCGTCACAGGCCCCTACACCACCCCCGCCTCAACTATTCTATTCCGCCGCCTATCATGGGAAGGCACCGTCCCCCTCGAGATCCGCGTCGACTCCAAAGAACTCCCCGATAACTCGGATCGCGGTCTCGAATGCTACTACATCCAAGCACCCCGCGTCGCCTACCTCCCGCTCCTCCTCCCCTCTATCAAGAACTACCTCATGGACGTCGTATTTGACGAAACCGCCGGCAAAACTCTCAAGGAAGAAGATTGGTGGTTCGAGAACGAGGACGGCACGTTGTTGAAATGGTGAGCTTCTCGCCTCGCCCGCCTTCTGCCTTCTCACTTAGACTAGAGCGTAGGCATTGGCCTATAGGCCTCATATATGACAACCACACCATATCGTCCAAGTCCCTCTCGAACGCCGCTGCACTGGCAGACGCGACTGCTCCGCTCCGGATAATCATGCATCTGGCGTCTCCGCCTGCCGATAAACTACTGATGCAGCCGAACCCTGAAGCGTGCAAACAAGCGTTCATGGGACAGATGAAAGAGGCGGACTTTATTCGCTGGGGCAACACGAAGCGCATGACGAGTATCCGGAAGCAGGAACAGGATGGGATGTGGGAGGGCGTGAAAGATCGTGAGCGTCTCTGTTTCGCCACGACTTGAGCAGCTGAATCTGAATCGGAACGGTCGACAGATAACTTTGATGAGTATTGGCGTGTAGCTTCGAAGATTATACCAACCACGTCTCCTGTACGACCTCAGTCGCCGCCTCCCAGCTCGTCCGTGTCGATGCACACTCGGCCTCCGTCTGCAGACGGCGCCCTGCCTTCGGATAAGGACGGTGCGTACAACGTGCGCAGTGTACCAGTGCGGATCTACCTCCCCGACGGGCCAGTACTGCAAGATCTCGTTCCTCCGTTACTGGAAGATGGTGAGCAGACCCTCTGTATTTATACCAAACGCACACTGACCACATTGACAGGGAGCCCGCATACACTATCGCGATACCTCTCTCATCTCATCCCGCTACTCTTCCCACCAAAGCCATCCACAACAACGACGGCCGCACGCCCTCCCCTACCTGCTTCATTTCCCGGTGGGCGACCTTCTACAACACCAAGCGCCTCCGATGCACGCAGTAGCATGGCGTTCGCTCTTATTCAGGGTGTTCTAGCGCCAGGGGAATCCGAAATGGCCTGGCTTGGAGCTTGCTTGACTGGCGCTGACGGATGGCTGAATGTCTGCGTCGGGCTCAGGACAGATCACAGGTAGCTCTCAGCTTTGCGTGGAACGATGTTGTTTGGGGCGAGGGTAAAGGTTGGACTGCTGTACATACATACTGCTACTTACTACGTACGTATCATCGCGATCGTTATACCCATTATTGAAGATTCTACACTACTTGTTGCGAATTACTCTGGTCATAATAGACCCAGACGACCCTAAGATATATCCACCAAGAACGGAAAAGAAACGTCATAAAAGACAACGTGAAAGAGCGTGGGATCCCCCTTCTCCGGGAAGGAGCTCAGGGGGATCTGAATAAACAAAAATAAGATAAACCAAAAAGCCAAAACTACGCAAAATCCCTCCTCCCTCCTCCACTCTGGTACGTCTCCAACTGGAACGCCGTCCTGTTCCGGCTCAACTTGACCGTTCGTTCCACGCGCACTTCCACAACGTGGTCAGGCTGCTGGAGTGGGTCGACCGTGTCGGAGAAGCGCCGCGAATCACGAACGGGCGTGTTCCCCCTGGCGCCGGCGAGGTCGTGCACTTTGTAGATCCCGGTCTCGAATTGCGAGCGCAGGGCTTGGTTGACGTCCTTCGCGGCGTCGAGGTGGTGCGTGACGGTGATGATTCCGCCGGCGAGTGCGCCGGTCTCGCGGTGCTCTAGGGATGCTTCTGATAGTTGGGGGAAACATGAGAACACGACCGGGGAAGTAGGAGAGGGTCGACAGCTCACCGTGCATGTGGAGAATAACTAGAATCACCGAACACGTTTAGTAAAGTACGGGCAAGAGAGGGCGACGAAGCACGTACTGCGCGAGGACATGATCAAGATGAACGCGTAGGACAACGCCACACTAGAGCAGGACGCCGCTGTGAGTTTGTGATTCTCAGGCACATTAGCCAAAGTCTAAACTCACGCTGAAGACTAGAGGTGGGGCTGGGTTAGTCGGGTGTGGATAATAGGAGGGACATCAGACTAACCTGAAGCTCCGGGGTAACTGTCGTTCGGAACAGAAGCAAGTTGAGGATGTTGATGCCTAAAATTCTTCTGCGTTAGCACGCGGGGAACATGGACGTCGGGTACCAGTGGGTCAGGAAGTTCTCACAAGTCAAAGCAATGAAATATCCAATCCCATCAATGAGAGTTCTGTAGACGGAGGCGCTCTGCTTTAGTCCCTGGAAGCAGGAATGGAATGGAAGGCCAGAACACATACACTCGGAACAACTTGGTCATTCTAGCGTCGGAAGAACGCGTCAGTTTGGAAGCGAACCAGCGGATTCGGGAAATCCCTTACACGGAACTTTGCGAGCTGCGCTTGTGTGTCCAGAGGTAGTAGCAGCATATCGAGAGCGTAACGATGTCGTAGCCGATAGCGAACACGTAGTGCATGTACGCGTTCTGGAAGTTTGACCTAGGGCTGAATGCCAGGCAGCTGCGCGCTCGCGTCAGCATTGGTGGTCAAGAATAAGGCGGGTTAAATCCGGGCTCACTTTCCAGCTTTAGCATCCACCTGCGGTTGTCTTCCCGCCAACGATGTCAAACCTTGCAGCTGCGGTGCAAAGTCAGAATCGAAGCGGGGACCTTAGCACATGGCTCCCAAGCTCACCGTGACGGTGGCGATGAGGAGCAAAAGTAGGAATCTTCCAACAGCAGGAGATCGCCGTGAAAGGTTGAAGGCACTGCATGCGTCGGGACGTAAGAAAAATCGTCGAGGAAGAAGTAAAGTAGGAGCCTGCACCGGAAGCCTAAGATACACTGGCATACAGCAGCCTGGAGAACTATAGAACCCCGCGTCAGCCACGTTTCTTGAAGACAGTTCGAAGCGAGCTAGGCCAGTATTCGCACCTTTGAATGTGGGAGGGAGAAGGTGATAATATTGACATGATCTCGCATCGAACCGGTCGTAGAAGAAGCCAAAACTGCTGAGGGCCAGAACTGCGATGCTGGTGAATCTGCGACGGATGTCAATGTGTTGTTCCGGACGGTAGCGGGATGTTGCCTACCTCAATAAGATAAGGGAGAGAAGGGAGACACTGTGGCGTCGTTAGATCTGTTGGCGTTGCTGCAGGCAGAGAGCAGTGCTTACGAGATTCGGCGCGTCCGCCTGTGGTCGTTGTAGATACGATACACGGCAGGGGAAGTCACGCATAAACTGGCAAAGGAAGTGGATGTCAGAGAGAAATCGAAGCCACGGTTGAACAAATCGCACTCACTCGTACAAGGCAAATGCAATCGCTGCGACCCGCAGGTGGGATGAAACTGAATGGGCGTCCATCCGAATTTGAGGGGGCAGCGAGTAGGGAAAGAACGGAGGAGGCGGTAGCGAGTAGGAAAAGAATAGAGAAAGAAGACACACAGAAGTAAACAGGGCAATGAAGGGATAATTAACTGAGAGCGCTAACAGACGGTGGTCTTTATAACTCCAAAGTTGTCGAGAAGCATAGACGGATGATGGTAGCAGCACGCGCGCTCCATCAATGAGACTGCATCCGGACTTGTATGCGTTAGCAAGGTACAGTTGAGGTACAGGCGTGGTAGAGACAAGGACCCATGAGATATCAAGAGCTCGCATCACAATTTGGCCTATACGGTACTGTTTGACATGGCTCGGGAGCTCGAGGACGGAGTTGATGGACGAGATGCTGGTGTCACGGAAACCCACGCGAGTGTCAGATATAGAGTATGGTCTGAACTACAAGGACGCGAAGGCCCGGCGGATGATAACGGTGCATGAGTGAATCACTGTGCTCCTCGGAGAGGACAGGTCAAACACATGATAATGCAATCGAAGGCCTAACAAATTAAGAGAGTGTATCTGCGCATTCGTTTCAGCAGTGCATCTAGAACCACAGTAGTCAAAAGACATACAAGTAGGAGCCGAGCCCGCAACATGAAGTTGCATTATACTCTGCCATGTCGTGCGGCGAAGTTGATCAGAGTCGGTAGCATGGACCTGGTCTAATGAGTGCCGCTGGTCGGATAGGCCCAAATCCATGCCCATCTTCATGGCCATTTGGGTGTACGAGTTGAAAGCTTGAATACACGAATGAAAGGCGTCAGTCAATATGTGGATGACAATGGGACTCTTCGTCAGCTGTGATTTGGCAGCGCCAAAACACTCACCCGCTGTGCGCTCGCTGTTGTATTCAAACCACGCCAATAGAATAATGGCATGAAGGCTGTCCATCGAGGCAATGTGAGCCACCGAGCTAAGAATCATCTATCATCGTGTGAAATCGGCGAAACGTTGTAGCCAGAGACCCAAATCAGCTCACTTTGGCATTGGCGGCGAAAGCTTCGACGGCATTGTCCAACCCTCGTACCACCAACTCTGGCTGAGTTGTGAATCTGCACGTCCACGTTCAGGTCGTGCCGGCAATATCTCGGAGTGAAGACGCACCGAGCGCCCATGGCGGCGATACAATTCGATAGCAGAGGAGGGAGGCTCCGATCCCATTGGTCACGAAGGGTATCCTCCAGTGATAGAAACAAGAAATTCCCCCCGAGTTCTTGAAAGAACAGTTGAATTAATTGAGGCATGAGCGAAGGATTGGGGAATTGTGGTCTGCTGGAATCGAATAAACTGGATGGCGATTGACGATGCGGATGGAGAGCCGCTTGTGGAGACGGGGGCTGATAACCGAACGCGGAAGCTTGAGCCGTTCTTGCACCCATGGACGGTAGCGATGACAAAGATGCCTGTCTGGACGGGATGTATCGTAAGCGCTGCCGAGGACGGAGATGAGGTGGGGGAGACATTAGGAGGAGGGACAAACCTATGATGGAACTCAGGCGAATGACTAGACCTCGAATCTGGGGAGTAGGAGTACCGACTGCTCCCATTGGAGCTCGCTCTACTGTGTCTGGCGGAGTGTATTGTGCGCGGGGAATACGCAGGTGAACCAGAGGGCTCGACAGGACCACGATTGTCCGGGTGGCTGGAGTACGAGTATTAGTCGTCCTTTAGGCTCCTGAAACGACTTATCTCACGTTCTGCTATCTCCGTATGATGGCGAAGGGGTTCCGCCCGCTATAGCGCGACTTCTCTCCGCGAAATAGCGTTCCCTGTCCCGAAATTTACACGTCACTTTGGCAGCTCTACACGCTTCACATCTAGTCTCCGGAGAAGGTTGTATACACTTGATCTTCTTCATTCGACTAGCACAAAGGGCTTAGTAGGCGGTCTGTAAAAGACACTCGGCTTCGTACCAGTTATCGCAAGAAGTGACGAGCCTAGGCCGTTTCTTGTGGCCTTGGGAATGCTGCGGGGACTCGATGATAAACTGCAAAGAATCGTCCATTGGAAGTTGGGGGGAAAGAATCGAAGGTGGAGGCGGCTTTTATTGGCGGTTGAGGAGATCGCCTCGAGGCAATCGAATAGTCACGGGTGATTGAAGTTCATTATAAGAGTACCAGCATAAAGAGGAATGCCGAGGGGGAAACGAACGCCCCGAGAAGTAAGCAACCGTCGACTCTGGAGGCGAGCGCCAGAGTCAGCCGGGATTCAGATTCGGCGCTTCCAAGTTCCAACCCAGCCAGCACTGACCAAGATTCGGCATCCAAGATGTTGTTATCATCAAAGGAGTGTAAGCGCCTCCAGATACCCAGCTGCGGGTCATGCCCAGTGATGAGATGATTGTGAGCGCCTTTCGTTGTATACGCAAGTGAACGTACCTCATTGAGTTGGTTCACCGAGGGAATCAGTCGGATCTGTTGAGTTTCGCCAAATGCTTGAACTGGAAAGGCTCTGAGGAACGACGACGCATCGCCAGTCATCGCTCATTACGTGGTAGCGGAATCGAGCGGCAGCGCTGACCATCCATCGCTTTGCGGAACGGAAGTGAGGTTGGTTTCATTCGGGGCCAATAGAGCTAAGAACCAGCATCAACATGGACACTCGGGCATTTTAGAGTTGGCACCCTGCTTCCAAGAACAGCGTCGATCAGGGCCGCTTAGAGTGGGCGATCAGCAATCCCCACGTCTGAGGATGCATGTCGGTCGGTGATCTGTTACCGACTATGCAGTCGCACGGCGAGATTGAGATTAATCAAGATATTCTTTGGGCCGTTTTCGGAAGTCGAGGCGCCGTGGTAGCTGTAAAAGGCAGTAAAGGTGGAACGATCGAGACTGGAGGAAATGAACATCTGTCGTGGTACTCGTGGCTGATGATACGAATACCTAGTAGTTTCTGCGCTCATCATCAGGTCGAACCGGCTCAGACTTCGGGCGGCGAGATCAGAACACAAGAACGAACATTGCACTCTGTCCGAGTTCACCACCTACAACTACTCTACACCAAAGAGTGCGGTATCAGACAACCTTGTGGGATCTTATACTTCCAACCTCTGTAGCGTCAGCGTCGCCATAGAAGACACCGTCTTCGCCATCATCCGCGGAGAAAACAACAGAGTTCGAGTCGCCCTGTTAAGACCCTACCGTAAGCGCGTTGTGGCATTCGAATGATAGTGACACTAACCTGGTCCGCATCGTCCTGTCCTGGATTTAACCATTCTCTCTCCGCGAGTTCGTGGGATAGGTCTTGTTGGTCGTCTATGACAGGGTTTCCGTGGGCATCTAGTGCCACGGTGGAGTTGATGGACTTCTGGTACTTGTGATATGTGAAAAGCATGATTCCTGGGCGCTTTGAATAAGAGGTTAGGACTGAGAGTACACAGGGTGCTCACCAGATACAGTGATCGCTACGCCGACGATGTTCAACGGGGTGAGCTCATCGCCAAACACCCAGGCGGAAATGCTGATGGTGCTGACTTCCTTGAAAATACCGGCAATTGACATTGGTATCACACCGGTTCGTTGGATGATGCTGCGTACCAAGTTTAGCTGGAGATACCTGACGATGTAGAACGGATACGTACTAAAATTCGCTCAGAACCATACAAAATGCGATGGCTCCTGGCGCTGCCAAAAACAACATTGTCTTCACGCTAGTCCAAACTCCATCGAAAAAGGACGTTCGGAAGACGTTCAACCACCCGTCGACGATCAGGCTGATGACTCCTAGCGTCAGACCCATCACTGGGGACAACCAGTAGATGGTGGACGCAGGGCTGTCCAGCCCCATCTTCTTGTCCTTCATTAGGAGATTTGTGAGCGACCAGCGTAAGCCTCCCAAAGCGCTAGCGCTGATCACCATGATGAACCCAGACAATACGAATTGTGTCTGAGTCGCCACCATGAGGATTACGCCGACGAAGATGATGGAGATGACTCCAATTAGGCGCCAGGAGAACGTTTCCAGTCGAAAAGCGAAGGCGAAGAGGAGTACGAATATTAGCGAGGATGATTTGCACATAGCTGTGACCGCATTTGAGTCGCCTTTAAAGTTCGAGACTGATAGGGATACATACTGTAGAAGGAGAGAGTTATTGCCCGAAGAGAAAGGTTGGATAATCCGATGTCTAGACTTGTCGTGGCGGCTGTTGGCGTAACTTTTGTCCTGGAGAGATCGTCAGTTAAAACGACGGGCAAAGAATCGCATGAGCAACATGCGACTGAGCATAGTGCGAGCGCTGGAGACCGGCATTGGCCTGGTCAAAGGAACGCGAGAAGACGTGGTACTCACGCGTAATCTCTTGTAGTCGGAGACTGTTTTGGTCGAAACTTTCGAGGCCATAGGAACCTCAGCAGCGCGGCCAAGATAAACTGAATGAACATGTGCACGGTAGTGACGAATAACGGATAGGGAAAGTCGTAGTGTTCTTTCGAGAACATCCATTTGTTGTAGACGGATATGATAGTGGAGAATGTGAACCTATACGGGTAGAGAATGAAGTACTTGTTTCCTTCCGAAGTGGAAGATGATACGCACCATGCAGCTATGAACAGTGCGTTTATTAACGCATTCTTTCTCCAGAGTCGCTTCTTCTCTTCTGTCGAAGCGATATGAACATTCTGCTGCTGTGTTCCTCCCAGAGGCTGCTCCTCGTCAATTTGGTCATCTCTCTCCGCCAGTCGGCCGTACATTGCCCATAGGGTATCGGGGAAGACAAGTTATGAGATGGAGGTTTGGAGAGGTGGCATTCCGATGCATTCAACGCCGAACCTTGATCCCGGTGACTAAGCTATCTGAGTTACCGGGCTACTACTAGAAATCAGTACAGGACATGGTCTGTGTAGCTAACAACGCGGTCGACAGAAGCTCAGTCCTCTCGTACAGCCTGGACTTCTTCCACCTTGTCTTCTGTCGGGATCAGGTGTTGAGGTTCTCGCCTAGAGGGGTGCAGTGGTATAGCAGACCGAATGTCAATGAAAGTTCGGAACCCACCATGTCCGCCTATTGGACATGCAAAGATAAGTATACAGCGTGTAATGAGATAAGTGGAGTCTGTACCAATGGTCAAACTGCTTCTGCTGCAAGTATTCGCGCCATATATCGTTCTTTATCTCCGCCCTGAATTTGGCATGTTGAAGGAGGTCCAGGTGGTGAAGGGCATGGGGGTAGCTGAACCAATAACATCAGCTGTCGCTCTTAGGCTACAGGCGGTGGAGCACACTGAATGAAACGAGCATATTCCTTGTCCTTCCAGTACTGAAGATACCTAGGGTCCCAGATAAGGCAGGAAACGCGCACAGGTCTGACGCTCACAAACCGGAGATAGTTGATGAATGAAGGCTGCTCAAGGATATTCTGCTGTGCAAGAGAGTGCAGATAATATGGATTGGCGAGAGACTGAACGAACTCGAGCTCGAGCTCGAATCTACTGCGATTCGCTACTCTCTTCTCGTCGACATCATTAGAGGGCTGGTCGTTCTCGGTTTTGTCCATGTCGTCGTCGATGGGCGGACCGGGGAGACAAGATCTACGATCACGAGAGCGTGGTGTGGCGTCAAGCACCTCCAAACTTGGTCCCGAACTTCATTCAGCGACGCGCACTGAGTTCATTGCTCTCCAAGTACACGGTTTTTGAACACGACGACGACAACACAGCTCTTAATCTCTTTGGTCATACCGCACATTCTCGACAATAGATGGCCCACGAGGAAGACGGTGTGTCCGCATCCATGTTGATCGAGCACCCTGGAGGCCCCGTTTCTCAATCATCCTGACCCTAGAGTTCGAATCGTCAGGATGGCAGCTGACGGAGAGCGACCCAGGAGTATTCTCGTGAGTTCAATACAGCTCAGCTCTTCTTCAACGTGACCTCATTCTGCATAGTGAGCTCCTGAAGTCGCTCGGCGTGCCCATGATTGTGGACGATCTGTATTCCCTTGATCCTGCTTCACTAGCCATCCTCCAGCCTCTCCACGCCCTCATATTTCTGTTCAAATGGCTTCCCTCAACAGGGGACATCGCCAATGCACCGTCTGCCGGTCGCAGCGACCCGGACTTCTCTGGTTTCTTCGCACATCAAGTCGTCAACAACGCCTGCGCTACTCTGGCAGTTATGAACGCGCTAGGAAACATCCCTTCCCTTACCTGTGGCCCGCAGTTGAGCGAACTCATGAGCTTTGCATCTGTTATGGACGCGCAAACTCGAGGTCTAGTCATCACGAGCGCTGACTGGTTACGGGAAGCCCATAACGCCCTTTCCCCTCCCTCTGCCGTGTCTATGGATGGCCTCGGATTACCACGCAACAAATCTGAAGATGTTTACCACTTCGTCGTCTATCTGCCAGTGATGGGGGTGCTGTACGAGTTGGATGGCCTGAAAGAACACCCGATCAAACACGGGTCGTGCGAGGACGCAGGAGAAGGATGGGTGAAGCGAGCACGGTGAATACTTGCCTCCGCCTCCGTGGTGACCAGCACCATGATTCTGATCGATCCACTTTGTACAGAGAGGCGATTGAGTCACGAATAGCATCGTATCCTGAAGGATCGGTCAGTCCCTCTGTTTACTCCTGATTGTTCTCTCCTCGCTCATTGGCGCTCAATATACAACCACAGATCGAGTTCAGCTTGTTGGCGCTTCGTGACGATCCACTGCCGAAGATGGAAGCCACCCTCGCGGAGCTCCAGGCAAGCAATAAATCCGCGGAAGCCAACGACTTGTTGTTCAACATTTCCAACGAGAAGAGCAAGCGTGAAGCATGGGCAGTGAGTTATTGCCTCAACCAAACTACAGATGCCCTTGGATGTATAGCTAATATTCGATATGCGCAGTTTGAGAATAGTCTGAGGCGACATAACCACGTCGGCTTACTCCATGCGCTCGTCCATGCTCTGGCGAAGTCGGGAAAGCTTCCAGCGGCCAAGGAGAACGCTCGACAAGCCTCTACAGCTCGTGCTCAGAGAAGAAAAGCCGCTGGTGGAGCCATGGAGGAGGACTAAACTTTGTTTTCATTTTGCTTTGCGTAATCGATCCATTTTTGCATCTACTTTCCCCGTCCGTCTCGCTGGCATGGCCTCGCCTGCGCGTCCTCCGCCGTCGTTATTCAGCTCGCTCCACACTTTGAACGGTAACACGCACACTCACTGGGTGCTGGCAATCGCATGCCGGCTGACTGGGTGTTTTTCTATCCGGTTATACTCCCTCCGGTGTAGCATCAAGCCTTTCATTTACTCATCGAAATACGAACCACCATCTGAGATCTAGAGTCATTCGTCGCCGGAGCGTTCAACTCTGCGGCGTGGAAGACAGGATCTATGCAGCTCCGCCATCGTTTGGGGCTTTCTCGTCGTATCCTGTGGAAATAATGCCACCTAGATCTCAACGATCTCAGCGCCCATAATGTCGGAACTAGTCCGCGAAGGTGTCGTATGCACACTGCATTGATTACGTTCTTATACTGCTACCGTACCTGCCTCGTATACGACTATTCACTAAGGCAGACCACGCCATCGGCGATTTTCGCTCATCGAGGAACGAGTACATGGTGGAATCAGTCAGCACAGGCGCCTATACTAACCATCCGACGCTCGTCCCGACGGATGATCTCATCGCTCGCCGCGTCTGCAACAGCACCTCGCCGTTCTCAATCACCCACCACCATGGCTAAGCTCACTCTGAATTCCACGATCAAGCTATCGACCGGTCGGTAGCAAATACTTCTCGCTGCGGCTACTCAGACCATTCTCATGTCGATCTATGCCAGGCTACTCTATGCCTCTCCTCGGATTCGGAGTGTACCAGAACTACACAGCCAAGGACTCTGTGCTCGAGGCGTTCAAAGCCGGATACACGTAACCTCTCCACCGTTCTCGGTCGACGACCTGATGTCGATTTAGCGCGCTATGAAGGCACGTAGACTCCGCCCAGGCGTATCGGAATGAGGCGCACTGCGGCGAAGCGATCCACGCGAGCGGGCTTGACCGAAAGTCGCTGTTTATCAGTGAACCCCTTCTTCTCGTTTAGAAGCCTTTCGGACTGCTCATCAGTGGTACAGCGACGAAATGCGTGTCCAAGACTCATGGGTACGAGAGTACGCTCAAAGGCGTCGATGACTCGCTGGAGAGATTCGGACTTGGTGGGATATGTTCCGATTCCAGTACTGGGTCGGGACACTTATGCGCGTCCGCAGATTATCTAGATCTATTCTTGATTCACGACCCGTACTCTGGTACGGAACGCAGGCTTGCCACCTACAAAGCCCTCAAGGAAGCACAGAAAGCAGGCAAGATACGCACGGTTGGCGTCTCCAACTAGTGAGATCCCCGGCCAGCTTCAGCTCACACTATTCCCCACTAATTCACTCCAGCGGAATCCACCACCTGGAGGAAATCCGCGAAGCAGGGATGGACCTACCAGCGGTTAACCAGATCGAGGTACACGCAGCTTGATTCTCATCATGCGTGACTGGGCCAGCTCTGACACGCTTTCAGATTCACCCACTTTGCCAGCAGAAGCCGATAGTGGAATACTGCAACCAGAACGACATCGTGGTACAAGCCTACTGTCCGCTGATACGAGGAAGCTTTGATCATGGATGCATCCCTGCAGTCGCTAAGAAGGTGCACAGCGCCCTCGTCACTGCACTTAACCTGCGATGCTGACTTGATTGTCCTGGAACAGCACGGACGCGATCCTGCCCAAATTCTGCTGAGGTGGTCCCTACAGAAAGGGTATGTTCAGCCTGCTATTTACTTGCCCAACATTCTGCCGACTGAGCGTTTTATTTATCGCAGGTTTGTACCTCTCGTCAAGAGCGCCACACCTTCGCGAATCGTATCCAACACGAAGATCTACGACTTCGAGCTGGACGAAGAGGATATGAAGTCCCTCGATGCGATGGACCAGGGCCCCTCAGGCGCTATCAGCTGGAACCCAGTGGCTACAGCATGAGCTCAGTCTCAATCTCCGGTGTACTTGTATGATCTGCGCGCCCCAGCGTATGCGTTACTCGATAATGAAGCCTCATTCAAGTACGTAAAGTATCCTTAATCTATATGGTACATTTTTGCAAGCCAACCGTAAGTAGTAATGAAAATCTCGTTCCCCCAACTCTTCTAAGCAAAGAGATAATACGCCCTCCACAACCATCCCCCTCTTCCCCCCCTCCTCTTCTCTCTCAACTCCTCCTCCTCATGATCCTCCTCCTGCTCCTCATACTGGTCGCGCACCAGATCCACGATCTTGCCATCCACGAAATCGTGATGCCACCATGTTCTCCGCTTGGTGCCGGCGCCGTTGACGCCGCGTCCGAGGAGACCCCGGGTCCAAAGCCAGCCGAGGGACATGACGGTCATGATGGGGATTTGGACGTAGTAGGAGACGAAGTCGATGGGGGTGAAGACGGGGAAGATGGAGTGCCAGCCTTGGACTATAGAGGGACATAACGGGGTTAGCATCAGAGCGCACTGAGTATAAGTAATGGGCGAGGCACGTACTGAGGAGGATGGCGGTGGTCGTGATGACCTGGAGAAGAAGAACGAATCAGGTTCTAACGATCTCGGAGTGAAGCGGGAAAGGTACGAACCACGAACGGCGCGCCCCACCCACGCGTCCATTTAGGTGAGAACTTGAGCTCGTCCATACTGTGTCCTTGCTTTTGCCATGCTGCGCGGAACTTCCAGCTCGCAAGACCTGTACACATTGGTGAGTGATGACATTCGCAAGTTACAAGAAGCGAGATTGCTCACCGATAGAGATCCAAGCAATCTACACATAAGACGGAAGACATGAGTCTCTTGCATTCAGTGATGAATCAGTAGGGGAGGCTTTACCTGGTTGGATACACCAACGAGGTTCTGAAGCCATGACCATAGCTGGCCAGAGCCAATGTAGCTAGAGCCAAAGCAGAGTGCGCTGATGCTAGATGTCGCCAGCAGAGCAGGGAGCGGGACACCGTTAGCAGTTGTCCACGAGAAGATCTTGGGAGCCTGTCGGGTAGGAACCGCGGTGGAAAGGCCTGTACGATGATAAGCTCTCGTAAGAAAGGAAGCGCCTAGATGAAGCTCACCGTAGAGTACACGGGTTCCGGCGTACAGAGCGTGGTTTCCGGCAGAAAGCACGGAGGTCATAATGACGGTGTTCATGAATGAAGCAGCGGCCTCTGTGGTGTTACATGAGCAAACGGAAAGGTATATGCGATGCTTGTAAACTCACTGGAGCCTGCTTCTTGGAAGACGATGGTGAATGGTGACGTGGTGACGCTCTTGTTGGACAGGTTGGGGTAGTTGTGCGGTACTAAACGAGACGGACGATACATTAGTCAAGCTAAAGATGAGAGAGGGTGTGTACGAACCATTTAAGCCGATGAGCAACACGCTAATCAGGTAAAAGAGGATGATTCTATGCGAGATTCATGGTCAGCTGCGATAGACCAAGACAAGAAAAGCCAGCTTACCTCCAAAACACCATCTTGATGACTCGAGGCATGTTCTTTGAGGGGTTCTTGGTCTCACCAGCGGTGATACCAAGAGATTCGGTAGCACCGTCTATGAAATTCCGGTATGAGCATGCGAAGTAGAGTGCTCCATGATTCAACGTACAGGCAAAGCTGGCAGTCACGAAAACGGATGCGAAGCCGGAGAAACCACCGACGAAAGGGGCCCCTTCAATACGCCAGTTCGACGATCCAATGTATCTGGTGAGCGGTTGCTATCAGTATCCGGGAAGACATTGCACGGAATGCGCTCGCGACTCACCTGCCATCCGAGTTGACACCTACGTTGACCAGAACACCCATGATGATGAAGACTACGATGGTGACGATCTTGAGCAGCGAGAGCCAATACTCTAAGTAATGGTCATGTTAATAAGTGTACGGCCGATGAAATATCACTACTCACCAAGTTCACCGTACGCCTTGACATGGATAGAGTTCACTCCCACTAAGAAGAACCAGAAGCACACTGATATGGCCCACAAGTGGTTGGGTGTCCAATATGAGAGAAGCATTTGGGCGGCAGTGAGATCGCCGGCAACGGACACGGCATCGTTGAACCAGTAGTTCCACGACAGCGCGAATCCATATGACGGGGAGAAGAATCGAACTGCGTACGCGTTGAAGGACCCTGGGGGAATTGATGAGTCAGGAGAACAGAGTCGAGCTCGAGACATACGTACCTGCTACGGGGTACTGCGTTGCCATTTCACCCAGCAATAGAAGAGTGATGTAGACAATGAAGCCGACGATGGTGTAGCATATAAGGATACTGGCTGGTCCACCAGTTGCTAGTGATCGTCCTGTACCCAAGAATAGACCAGTACCTGGAGTAGCGCATTTGGTGTCAGTGCTGCGACTAGCTAAGTCTTTCAGTCGAGAGCTGACCGATTGTGCCAGCGATGGCTATCATGGAGACCTGCCGCGAAGATAAGCCACGATGAAGCCTGGCTCTGTCGTCTCTGCCATCTTCGGCATGAGCAAGAGTGGGCTGCTCTGGGTCATAGTGGGTGTGGGGACCCTCATGAGAATCTTGAGGATGCTTAGAGATGGAGTCCTTCGAGTCCCGGGAAGAAGTGGCCATGGTTCCGTAACCGGTTGAGGATGGATGGGATTGACTATTTAAAGAGGTTGACATTGAAAAAACAGTGGAGCCCATGTGGTTTTCTCAATTGGAGACAACACCAAAGCTCTTCCGACTCGTCCACCGACGTTGATGGTCTGCACCCAAGCCAAGTGTGCCTGCCGGACTCAAATTGCACGATCATTGCGCCGTATGCGATCACGTGTACCGAATACATCCCTCTCTCATCAATGTTCTCCTCCTTCTTTCCGCTGGATGAACTCTTCCAAATCATATACCAAGGCTTCTACAAGTTTGTGCTTTCTACCAAGACTAAACACGATGCTTGGGCGGTCCACGTCGCCATGATAGACGACGACGCTACAATATTCTGGTATGGTTCATGGGATGCAGACACCGTAGCCAAGCAAACTGTTGGTTCGATTGCGCCATCGTCCTCGTCCAGCACGCCTTCCTCTCGACCTTGGCAGAACTAAAAATAGTGTCTTACAGGGCCAGGATCAACCATCATCGGATCTTCTGGACGCCCTGGTCCGTACTCTCGAGCAGGCCATCGTTTCTGGTGAACTGGCGGTCAACTCAGACTCCCAGTTCCTGGACAAGGATGAGAAGCATATCAGGGTAGGTGCGCATCACCTCTACGTGCCTACTTTTATTCAAGGTCTTTAGCTTGTGCTCGGCGCGTCGTCGCCGAATGCTCCTCAGATGACCTTAACGCGGATGGCGGCTAGCGATGCACTGAGTGAGTACAGTTTCCGTGTTCGTATTGGCCGCTTTGCATTTCCTGATGCGATGCGCTATTATAGCGTTTGCCGGCGAGATGATGATTAACGTGAGTAGTTTCCAATTGGTCTCTAGATGCTATGGCGCCAACTGCACTCGATAGCTTGCAATGCAGGCACAGTCCAAAAGATTCACACCGCAGAGCTCAGAGACTTATTTGCGTGATTCGGCTGCTCCGTTGAAGCGGAGCACAGTTGGTGCGAGTGGGAGCTCTCACCGCTCCTCTCGGGACGGTTCTAAGTCAACGGTGGATACGAAGGAGGAACAACCACGGACGAAGAAAGTGTCCGCTTCGTCCACGAGCTCGCATCGGTCACTGGAGAAGGGCAAGACGAAGTCATCTACAGTCCCCGAGTCACCGACGAAAGCGAAGTCGTCGTCTTCCTCTCGCCAAGTTCAGAAGCAGGAATCGTCGGCAAGAAAGCGGTCTCCGTCCTCTTCCCCTCCACCGACCAAAGTATCGAGTACGTATCCATTGCCAGTGGATGTACCTTGGAATTAGGTCGTTCATCATACTTCATCCTCCAGAGAAACCGAAGGCCATTGCTGCTCCGCCGAAAGGTGCTTCTCTGGCTAATCCGAGCCAAAGAGCTAGGAAATATAAGCCGTTAGAGTTTGGGAGCGACTCGGATTGATACATCTTGTATATCAAGTAGAGGAATACCATTTCATTAGCTCTTCGTTCGCCTGGGATTCCTGGTTGTTGCGGGAGAGGACGCACTATGGAGGCACAAGCCGCGGGGGAACGATCACTAAGCCGCGGCAAACCGATCACTGAATTACTCACCTCAATAATTCACTTTCTCGGATAAGATCTTCGCTGACTACTGCCAACCAAACTTCTGCATTGCAATCATGGCCATGCAATACATCGCTCCCCCGCCAGTCCATCGCATTCTCTGCGCAGACTGTGGCACTACAATCACCCCAAACTCAGCTAACCTCTGTGTCGCTTGTCTACGAAATACGTGAGTTTTGCTACCACGATACATACATTACCATCGCATCTCACATCTACCCAGCGTAGATATAACTGAGGGCATCCCAAAACAATGTGCGTTGTCTACCTAGTGTAGCGAACACAGGATATTCTGACGACGTCTAACAGCCTCGGTATCCTACTGCCGGAACTGTGAAAGATTCCTGTCGCCTCCCACCGCTTGGACGATCGCACTCCCGGAATCTTCGGAGCTTTTATCCATCTGCCTCAAAAAGCTCAAGGGCCTCAGCAAAGTTCGCCTAACGGACGCGCACTTTATCTGGACAGAACCTCACTCGAAACGTATAAAAGTATCGCTGACGATCCAGAAGGAGGTACGTGCCGCCGGGTTTATCTTAGGCTCAAGCCTCATGCTGACTATCCTTTTCAAGGTGCTTACCAACACCATCCTCGAGCAAACATTCGAGATCGAGTACCTCGTCCAGCATGGTCAATGTCCCGACTGCACGCGTCTTGCCGCTAAAAACACTTGGAGAGCGCTCGTCCAAGTACGACAGAAAGTGGCCCACAAGCGGACGTTCTTGTACCTCGAACAGCTCATCCTGAAGCACAACGCACAAAAGGACACGGTATCCGTCAAGGAAGTACGAGATGGACTGGACTTCTTTTACGCCCAGCGAAGCCACGCCTTGAAAATGGTCGAGTTTCTCGCCAATGTCGTACCCACTCGGTACGTCTGCTTTTACTTTTCTTCCATCTTGTATGGATTTTGATACTAGCGCACCACCAGATCCAAATCGTCCGAGCAAATCATCTCCTCCGACACCCACACCAACACCGCCAACTTCAAATACACCTACTCCGTCGAGATCATCCCCATGTGCAAAGACGACCTCGTCTGCATCCCCCCAAAACTCGCCCGCCAAATGGCCAACATCTCCCCTCTCACCGTATGCACCCGAATCGGCAACACCGTGCACCTCCTCGACCCATCCACACTGCAACACGTCGAAGTCACACCGACTGTGTACTGGCGCGCCCCTTTCGACTCCCTCGCTAGCGTAAGCGAGCTGAAAGAGTTCGTCGTCCTCGACGTCGAGCCCGCCAGGTCGCAAGGCCGCTTCGTCCTCGCCGATGCGCAAGTCGCGCTCACCGGTGCATTCCGCTCGCAGACGAAGGAAGACGACGGGATGGACTACGATGACGGGACCGCGAACCAGATATTCCACACCCGGACCCACCTCGGCGCGATCCTGCAGCCCGGCGACACCGCGATGGGGTATTTCCTCACCACGGCGAACTACAACTCGACGGACTTTGCCTCCCTCCCTGAATCGCGCGTGCCAGATGTGGTGCTCGTGAAGAAGGCGTACCCGAACAGGCGGAAGAAGACTAAGGCGCGTAACTGGCAGTTGAAGAGTATCGCGAAGGAGGTTGGGGGCGATGAGGGGGCGGAGGAGGGGACGGTGCAGAAGAGAGGGCCGGCGGGTGTGATCGGGCGGATGGGAGGTCGTGATCAGAAGAAGGTGGATGCGGATTATGAGCTGTTCTTGCGGGACCTGGAGGAGGACGCGGAGCTGCGTGGGACTGTGAACCTCTACAAGGCGGATGCGCGGATGGCTCCTCCCGAGGCCGGAACAGGAGAGAGGAAGCCGAAGAAGGGCGGCCAGTATGGGATGGATGTCGACGATACACCTGCTGCACCCTCTGGCGCCGACGACGACGACGATGAAGAGGATGAACCTGATTTCCCTGAGGTGAAGTTGGACGAGCTGTTGGAAGGATTTGACGAGATGACTTTGGAGGAGGATCAATGATGTTGGTGATCTCCTTGCTTGCGCAGTGTTTTCTACTACGTATTGTAGTACTATCTCGTACTTACCAGGCTTCGTAGAATGCAGAACATAGTCTGCATGACTTTACTCTGGTACGAATTCCACTGAGAGCGAAAACTTGCTGTTAAGACCGGCTGCACAACAGCGGAGTGCAACTCGCGGTCACGCTTCACGGTCTTTGTCACTTGAACTTTTCCTTCACCAAAGGCGGTCCTCACGATGGTACACACGCCATTCTCCTGCGCTCTCTTGACTCTGGTCTCACTATCGCATAGATCATCCCCGTGCGCTGCTTCTCCTGCGGCAAAGTTGTCGGTGACAAATGGAATGCCTACGTTGAATTGATCATCGACAAAAATGAGGGGTGAGCGCCGATCTCCCATTCCTCCACACTCAGCACAATCCTCATACGGTTGCCACCAGAGAGGCAATGGATGAGCTTAACCTCAAGCGATACTGTTGCCGGCGTATGGTCTTGACTCACGTAGACCTCATCGAGAAGCTCCTGCAGTACAACCGTACGTCCCGCAACTCATCCATGTCGGGGTCATATTGACCGTGTGTTTCCTTCAGCCATGGAACGCTCCAAGGATAAGCCAGGATTCCAGTGAAATCCGTCAAAACTCATTCGCGTCGACAACATCGTCCGATGGTGCTTGCGTTGCGACGGACGTTTTGGGTGCAGTGTTGTTGGTTCTCGCCGGGAATGCGCTGCTAGGGCTGGCTTGACGTCGTTCGACCTCTACCTCCTGCGCGAGGCGGGAAACAAAGTCTGAAAGAGACCTGGATGGCTCTGCACGTAGTCAAGATCCCTGGACGCTGCAACTATTGGAGGGACGGTGCGGTCGTCGCTTGGGGCATCGAGCTTTGTACACATCATGATTGTCCGTTATACGGCATGCTGAATATCATTCCCTCCATTTGCTGCCCACCTTGACCTAGCGAAGCAGTACCTGAGTGCCATGTTGGTACTGAGCTCCCATTGCGCAGCTCCTGCGCGTGCGATAAGGAAGCCGGGGTGAGAGTGACTGTACAAGTGAGTATATACTCGGGTATGGGGCATGGCCAGTGATACGCGCGTGAGCTCACCAGCACGGACACATAGACCGCAGAAACATCTTGAACACATTGGTACGTCAAGCGAGACTCACCGGCGAGTC
Source organism: Pterulicium gracile (assembly GCA_004369125.1). Classification (NCBI taxonomy): domain Eukaryota; kingdom Fungi; phylum Basidiomycota; class Agaricomycetes; order Agaricales; family Pterulaceae; genus Pterulicium; species Pterulicium gracile. The sequence continues at coordinate 1,178,041 of ML178818.1, read as the reverse complement.
TACTTACAGTATACGAACACGTAAAGAACAGGGATATCGTTTCAGAAGTTTCGTGAACAGCGATACTAGACGTTGAAAGAAGTAGTAGCAATAAACGATGAACAACTTTGTAGATATGAGGTGCAGAATGGTAGTGAGAATGTGTTAAAAAATCGCTATTATTGAATGATGTGAGGAAATTGGTCATCTATGGTGGATAAAAGATAAAAAAGAAGTTACAGAACGAGCTGTTGTGTGGCCAGAAATTGTGTATGCAGCGTGTAGCGAAGGTGCAACACGGAATCCCCTAGTAAAAGGCGAGGGGATTGTTGGGTTGCTACACCTTCAGCTGCTTATAATCCTTTGATGAGAGTCTGTACATATGAGTGGACTTCTGACGCAAATGATGGGTGAGGCCACCTTCCATATATGGTCGAACACTTCCATCATCAAATTCACTCAACCCACCCAAACCGCGGCAGGCGAAGAGTTCCAAATAAACAACGCATAAGTTATAGGTAGATTGGGATGCCGTATACTACAGGTGATGCACCCGTAAGATACTTGAGTTTACAAGCATTCCGAGAACCAGCAACTGCGGCTGCCACAGATCGTGAATCAGCATCACCTTTGCCCTTTTTGAGCTGCTTCGCTGTAAGCCCCAGCTTGTCGAATACAGACTGAGAGAACCGATCTATATCCCCATCGGTAACGTCCCAAAGATTTGCCACAAGCAAAGGACTGAAAGGAACAAGCGTCAGAGCAAGCAGCCTAACCGGTAGCGTGACACGTACCAGCCAGCCAACATGAAGGAGTACGGATTGCCTGTCCGATCGAACTCGCCCATGTCCCGCAGAGCACCCGAAGAGCAGCCCCAAAGCATCGCACTTGCACATTTTTTCAGACTCTTGACCTTATGGGAACGAACATACTGCTCGCCTCCACCATGCCCGAAGTACCTAAGAAGGAGATAAATGAGAGGGTGCGGGTTGCAAGAGATGCGCTGCAGTCTTACATCACTAGCTCCTTGTTCTCCATTGCCATAAGCATATCGTGCTCCGTGGGGACTGCGCCGCAGACACCTGTCCATCCGACTGCCTCCATATCTTTCAGCCATGGTCGGAATCTCGCCTCTGTTTTCTTCAAGTCTCCTCCAGGGTTGAGGATGTAATACGTTGACCTGGCGTCAATCCGCCTGACGGGTTGATTGGCGCTATTTGGTTTGCTGGCGGCAAAGTACGCTAGCTGATCGTATAGGAAGTCAATGCTTGGAACACGACTGACACTGCGCCCCCTCAGAGCCGGGACACTTTCCCAAGGAATCGACTGGAAGTCCTTGCCCAGAACAAGGAACAAGTGGTCCTGCCCTCGATCGATGACTGGCGAGCAAGCCGAGAGTACTGAGCTGACTTCTTCAAGAGCCGCCCTCATGTCGACCACCATTGAATCAACGTCGACCTCCGAGATGGCAAACGGCACGCCTCGATGTTGGTAAAGGTCCAGGATGAAGTATATGACATCCTCAAGTTCTTCGTTGGGGCACTTGGGCGATAACGTGGCGAAACAACGCAGGAGAGGGTCGTTCAGCGGGAAGATGTGACCATCGTCAGTGGGTTTGGCTGGCGATCGCGACCTGCTTCTTTTCTTCTCCTGTGTTCGCAGACGCAGGCCTCGCTCGAAGACTTTACTGATCAGAGAACGGACGGTGCCGAGACCCTCCTTGTCCAGATTGGGTTCTGTGTTGAATATCGTCTGTAGGCGAAATGAGCATGGGGACGGGATACTCCAGGGAGAGTGCCCACCTTGAACGCGCCGAACCAACAGAACTCAACATTCTCGAGAAGACTTTTCATCTTCTCGTCCAACTCCGCCCTTTCTCTCCACCATTTACGCCTGGCCTCGACCTCCCCTCCATCACGTAAACCAACTCCCGATCGAGAGTTTTCATCGCTGAGCCGGATGAGCTCTGCAAGCTGACCATTGACGTAATCAACGGAAAGTTGTGTTTCTTCATCGTCATTTTGATCTCTTCTGTTCTTCAGAGGGATGCAGAATATGAGAGGTTCCTCTTGTGTTGAACATTTAGAGAGGTCTTGAGCGCCACAAGTACAGTCTGACCCGCGCTGTCTTGACAAGAATAACGTCTCAGCATCGGGACTGACGTTGATGTGGACGACGGTCCACGTTTGAGGAAGATGGGCAGTATGAAGAGCGGGCAGCTGAAGAAGCTCCGTGTCGAAGGAGCTGTACTTCGTTCGAAGTGCTTCCCAGTGGTTTCGCATCGCATGTCCAGCAGTGCCTTCGAGATCGTCTTCCATTTGCAGGTGATCATTTGGGAAATTGAGCATTCCTCGCAAGTTCGTGGAGTTAGAAACCTTGGGCCCTTCTTCCAGTGCTGAGGGTGAACCATCATCCTTAATGCGTGGCCAACTGAGATCGTTGGAGGAATGGTCGTTATCGAGCTTGCTGTTGATTGCATCCACCATGTCCCGCCTGAGGCTCACAACCGCGCCGGCATCTACCAGACACTATAGCCTCAGCAAACATGAACAGAAGGTGAGGCAGTTGACGAACCAAGTAAGCGCGCTGCTGCTGCTGCTAATCCAGTGCTCTCCTTCCTGAGGGAGCATTGGAGAGACTTCACGAGGGTCAACGTCAAAATCGTTTCCCGCACACGAGAAACAGCACCGTGAGGCAAGCTGCGGGCGAGGTTGTTCCAAAACAATTCTTCGGCGGTGTCCAAAACCTGCAAGATCTCCTGAGAGGATGAACCTTTAATTGATGAACCCGGCGAAATATCCAGAGGAAGGGCAATCGCTGAAAAGATCCATCAGCATCACTGCGTCGGAAACTATCCGAGAGCGAACTCACTTGATTCAGGAATCGAGCTTAAGAACATGTCCGACTGTAGCAGCTGGTACACGTCGTGAAGAGTGAGTTTTGCCATGAGCGCATCCTGTATTAGCTAAAGAAAAAAGGAGCAGATTAGAACAGAGGCACTAGACTAGGATAGTGAGACGTTACCTTTATCCGTGGCCTTTGGGGCAGTCGCATAAAGCTTTCCAAGGACTCTGAGAACTGATCGCTTGCACTGCGACGAAGCAGCCAAACTAGAAGCGGCTTGAGAGCTAATATGAACCCAGATGACGGCCAACTCACTGCTGTCGGAAAGTATAGCTGCGAGCATGTCTGCACCAAGGGTCTCTGCACCGGAAGATACTTCCGTGGGGAGCATTGACTTTCGTGCACTGAAGCAGAGGTTAGTTTTTGGGCCATACGCTGAGTAAACCACGGACTTTTCTAGGAGGTTAAACGATTCCTCGAGGTTTAGAAGAACTCGAGTCGCCGAATCGTACAAAGAACCCGCTTCTGCTTCCTCTTCTGATGTTTTCCGGCTCAGTTCGCCTTGAAGGTACGTAAGTTCTGCCGACTCCAGACCGGTCACACTGCTCGTCGTCTGCTGCCCGTTCTCCAACGAGATATGACATGGTTCTGGGAGACCTTGAAGTAACTGCACACGCGCCTTCCTGGCCCATGCAGCGCTGACGGTAGCAGGCAAGCACAAGGCATCGGCCAAATCCAGCGCCTGTTGAGAAAAGAACTCTGACTCGCGAGGCAAGCCCCGACGAAGATAGGAATCAGCGAGATGCAGCAGACATCGGAATGTAGCAGCCGTCACACGCCACTCTACACCATGTATTGGCATACGGTGTGAGCTAATCTTCAGTGAAGCAACGCGGGTCGCAGCCTCCTGATCAGGCGGTGGTGCCGCAGCAGGAGCAGTGGAAAGGAACGGGTTATCATCGGCTTCTGCGGGCTGAGGAGCCGGCGGACGGTTCTTCAATCGGGACAATGCATCCAGTGCGCGATTCCAGAGTCTGATAGATTGTTGAAGACCTTTGAGCCATTGTTGAGGGTCTGACTTCGACGAATGTTAGCAAAAGCCTCCACTTATGTCGTTATCACTCACACGATGGTCCTGGATGCATGAGAATATCTGAGCCGCAAGAGCGGCCCGCTCCAGGGCGCCAACCCTGTGGAGAATCCGTCGATTCGTTGGACCATTCTTCTCCTCTGGTAATATGTTGTCAGCCAAGGACATTGCTTCCCGATACGTGCTTGCGCTAGTCATGTATGTGTTATGAGTACATGCTCGCGTTTAAAGTTTAGGGATCACTGACCTCTCCGTAATCGCGCCTTCCTCTGCTAGAACCCAGGCGTAAAGCAAATACAACGGTACGGATGCTTCTTCTGCAACCGCGACAGCTTTGATGGAGGCTAGGGCCTTCTGAAGGACGCCCTTGGCTCGCTCGTGCTTGCCCAATCGAATGAGCTGATCCGCTAGCATGCCACTGAGGACCACATGTTCTGTCATGGACCTTCAACAACAAATACAAGGTTACGGCTTGGTTCAAGTACCTTCTTTCAAGCCCTCGCGACTGCAGACTTTGAGCGAAGCGTGCAACAAGTGTACATTAGGCAGTGCCAGCCCCAGTAAGTTAGCCAGATAGCTAAGCGATTCTACAAAGAATAGCGTCAAAATAGTACGCATGCAATGAAGCAAGCCGACTTACCTATGAGAGCGAAGAATCGTAGACTCGGGTCTATCATCGGCTGTAACGGAGAGATTTCATTCGGGTCGCTAGTGTCTTGAAATCACAGTTAGTGAGAGAAGACGGAATCCACGACCATAATGAGCGAACCTTTGACAGCTTTGGCTTTAGTTCGAGAAGGAGTCTTAGTTGCAACAACCTTGCGAACCGGAATTTTGCGCTTAGTGTCTCGAACTGGAGCTACTGGTGAGGCTGCTCGAGCGGAAGCAGGATGCGAGATGATCTTTAATAGCATGCACGTTTCTTCTATGGAATGTTGAGCGACTTCCTCTAGGCTCTGAGTTTGGGATGTGTCTTTGTACGTGTGTAACACTAGCCACAGGTGTTTTGTGCAGAGGAATTGAGGCTTGAAGCGTTGTAAACCTACATCTTGACCCAACTTCTGTGGACACAGTCAACCACCTGTCTCCTTTCCGTATAACCTCTGAACGCACCTGTGCAGCACACATCGATTCCACCTCTGCAGCGATAGCGGTGTAGTCGGCGTACCTATTGGAAGCTGGTAACTCCACATAGAAGGAGAACTCCAGCAGCCGCAATAGTACCCTAGCTCGACGAAGAGGCATAGAGAGTGGGGTGTAAACCTCGAGTAGCGAAGAGAAGAGATGTACGAGGAGAGAAGATTGATCTCTCCATAGGGAAGAATCCAGGCAGTCGATTTGCTTCTCCCACAAGGCGCCGTTGATTGCACTCGAATTTAGGTTATTTGGTGACGACGTTGAGAGGCAGACGGCGGGAGGCTCCAAACCGAGATCCAGTGCCCCCAGCATGGTCACTCGTTCCACCAACACGCCAAGCTGTTGAAGGGCCGGAGTGGCCGCGTATATTGTTGGAACAGGGGACTTGCTTGTTTCTGACTCAATCGAAGAGTCCTCGAAAGGGAAAGAGAGCACACTTCTGACAAAGCTGTCGAACATTTTCTGCGCAAAGCCGTATTTCAGCTGAAAGTCAGCCGAAAAGCTTGCTGTACTCACACTTCGATCTCCAGCCTTGGAGTAGCAAACACCCAACAGCTCCCACCGTCGATAGACGCTTTCCTGTAGACTCTGCCACCGTTTCTGGTCTTTGGCATCCTCTTTGGCGTCCTCGACCGCCATGGAGCGTAACTGCATGCCCTCTTCTCCTAGAGTACAGGCATACTCCAAAAACTTGATTGACGCGGAATGAGCTCCTTGCTGATACAACTTGACGCCGTGATTGTGCGCCGCGGAAGAGATGCAGCGCGCATAGTTTGCACGATCACCAGGTGTGACTCCTTTTCTGACGACCTCTGTATGGACAAGCTTCGTAGCTCGATCAATATGTTGAAATGCAGAGGCAGGAGAGGTAGGGCCAGGAACGCATATGTCGGCATTGGAAAGAACAAATAGAGAATCGAGTATCTGCGTGCATGCGTCCCGCAGCAATGAGATCTAGGGTGAAGGTAAGATCCAGCAAAAGCTGGATAGAGTCGTGAGAGCACTCACGGTGCTAAGATTCTTCTCGATGAGGGTAATCGTCTCGAGAAGAAGATCCCGCACTGGGGATGAGTTACGCGTAGTTTGATGCTCCACGGCAAGAGTACAGATTCTCCGCAACGTGAGCGCAGCTTTTAGAATCACTTCACGATCGCGTGGGTCAAGCGTTTCCAAGCTCAGGTCCAAGGCTTCCCGAGCTTCGTTGAACAGAGGGTTCGGGTCGCCTAACGAGTTGTGATCAATCTATGAAGTATGCTGCAAGATGTAGGGAGCTCACTCTGATCATCATTCTGCTCGAGCACGACACAGGCTTGCTTCATAATTGCCGTTATCTGTGCCGGGTTGATCGCTGCATTTTCCGATGTCTTGCAGATAGAAGCCAGCTTTCTTCTGATAAAATCAAGGATGGACAGGCTACCAGTCTAAACGACATCAGTGAGTGAGCCCAAGGGCTAGACGACTGCCTTCCAATCACCTTCTGACCAATGTGCACCCAAGTCTGGCAAAACTTGTCGAAGCTGATGCCTGTGAAAAGTTCCCTGCGAGGCATCGCGGCGCCGACGATGCTAGTGTATACAGCATGGACGCCGTTGGCTGCAGCGACCTCGTCCTTCTTCGTCTTCAGATACACGCTCGTGGCTTTCAGAACCTGTCCCCAGTATGAATCCGCTTCGAGACTGCTGACTTGCATAAGGCACATCAACGCGTAGTGCCGAACCCGGAAACTCGAATCGATGTCTTCCCCAGAGCTTTGTCCACATTGCTTGACCAACGTAGAGTATACACGCGTTAGTATCGTGTTGCAATGTTCTGAGGGAAGGGCCGTTGAGAGCAGCGGGGCCCATTCAAGAATTGTGGGTTGCTGGAACAAAAGGGCGGAAAGAGCTTTAGTGGTGTGTGTAAACGAAGCCGCGGTGATCGCGTATGTGAGGTGAGTGCTGATGAGCGTCAAGAGCGTCTTGCAGTGGATGGGTTCAATGGGCAGGGGAAGAGACAGAATGCTGGGTTCTTTATCGGCCTGGCTGATCGGATACAACTGAACGATTCGAGCCCTTGTCTCCAACAGGCTCTTCGAAGCTAGGTCGTGCTACACAACGAGGTGAGTAGGAGAGCCGGACGAGAACGGTGGTACGTACCAGCTCGAGGTGCACCAATTTAGATACGAGACTCGCTGCAGCTCTCTCCACGTCCAAGGACACTACGCCATCCGCGTTCCGAAGGTAGTCGAGCGCGCGTTCCGCGCGGCTGACTAGTGTTCTCACTTGAGCAAGTGTCGTGGTCTGCTTCTTCGGTTCGCTACCACTGGCTTTCCAACCAGACTTGACTGTTTGTGAGAGCGTCTGTGAGATATCATTGATCGCCTTCATGGCCGACATCTTTGTCAACGGAGGTTGCTGGTCCTTGCGGGTTACTGTGGGTTCTTTGATGGTCAACCTGTCCGCAAGCTGAGCGGCCAGATCATCCGCCGTGGTAGGCTTTGCCTTGGATAACGCGCGTCTCGGCGGCATCGTAGAAGGTGTGGAAGACTCTGGATTAATAAATGAGGGGCAGCTACACTGCAGTCGCGAAGGAAGAGGTGATGATGTTAACAGACGTGAAATGGATTTGGTCACAAGACCGTCCCATTCTCAAAAGTTGCCGCGTTGTTCCAAGTTGTCGTTGATCTCGGAGAGCTCAAACCAGCGGCTATAAATGGTACTTTTGGCTGTCTTGCTCCCACAGCACGGGTTCATCTCGAGCGCCAGTCTGCCAAAAATGACGCATCTCTCAGGGGACCAGCCAGAACATCCGCAATCCAACGATATCAGCCGTTGCACCGCACCGGGCACCGCGCAGTGCCTCAGATGCAAATGTAGTTCTGTCCAGTACCGCTTCACCTCGTCGATGCATGGGTTCAACCCTCTCAACTGTGTCAGCGGACCGCCTCTGATTGATACTGCACGGGATTCAATCATTATCTACCCGGCTCGCAGGAAATAAGGTTCACAGTTAGCCTCTTGTGGCCCTTGGCGTTGAGGTTCCACATCCTGGACAAAACTTGTTAGACCACTCACCCGCCGCCTGTACATAACTCACCAAGAATCCGACTGACGAGCAGCCATTGTTGGTTTCCTCCTCGCTAGGATTCTCATAGTTCTGCACTCATTGGTTTCTGCTATCCGGTAAGCCCCAAAGCTTTGATCTCGTTCAATCCGTGCTTAATTTGGATCGTCCGTCAGCGCCAGGGTGAGATGGGGACGGTGACCGGGGAATGGAACTCTTCGCCGCCACCCCATCCTTCGCTCAAACCCCACCTCCCTACCATGGGGACGTGCTTCTACAGGACGGACGGCTCCCTCGTGACGAATCGCAGCGCTGCGCCAGTTCTGATGTGCCCAGGGCCAATGTACCACAGCTTGCATTATGTGTATCCTGCCCCGCAAGATCCTTGTAAATGCTCCAGCGTTGACTCGGAGATTTCTACCCGTCTGAAAGTGTTCCTTGCCTCAGGTCAGGTGATGCCACATTACCACAATGATCCACCTCCGAAACGTCATCAGGTAAAATCCGCCGTGAGTGCTCATAGACAGCCAATGCCCTAAAGCAAGTAGCTGACGCATGGGCGCTAATTTCACAGTGTACTAATTGTGCGGCCGCTTGCAAACGGTGCAGCGACTCTCGTCCCTGCCCTCGATGTGTTAAGTTCGACCTTTCGGACTCTTGTGTCAGTATCCAGCGCAAGGAGAGGAAGAAAGGCGTCAAACGCGGCCCCTACAAAAGCAAGAAAAAAACTAGTAAGGTTCTCCCCTTTCACCAAGTGCACCACTAACAATTGTTGCTCGTCTCAGCGCAAGGGCTACCCGCAGATGATGCTCCTGTGGCTACTTCGACAGAACCTGAGGTCGAGGTCGAGAAAGCTAGCGTTCAGCCTACAATGGCGCCTACATTGACTCCCTACGCACCGAGTTACCCAGTGCCTGTGTTCCAGCCATATCTGGACCCTCGCACACAGCAGTGGTACCAGCAAGGCCTCGAATACTTCTACGTCGTCGGCGACGTACTCCAACACGACTGTCAACGCCTCCTCAACCCCACCCATTCTCGAGCTCTCCCCCCCGTGTTTCCGTACAACTTGGCCCTCAGTCCATTCGCTATTCCGCCGCTTCAAGCTCACACCCAAGTCAGCGCCGTCCCAGCCGCGCAGACGTACAGCCCAGGCCCGTCCATCGCCTGACTTGCTTACATTCCCACGGTGACGGCTTCATATACACATATGCCTTCCTTCCAATCTTTCTATCCCGTTCCAACTGCTGCGCGCCTCGACTATCAACCCGATCCGATGCCTTCGACATCGTTTGGAGTTGCCAGTTGCACACAAAGCAGTGTATCATGTTCTCATTCCATTCCGTTGTAAACCTTCCGCGACCTTTCCCTCTTATTTATCGATGCAGCAGTCCTTGTTCCTGCTTCTTCAAGGCAGATTCAAGGCTCACTTCGCCTTGTATGCTTCATGCTTTTCGCTCGTGTTTGTCTGTACTCTTTGTAACACTACTCTTCCACCGTTCTCTTCTTAACCATCAGCTGGAATTAGTGCCTCGTCGTCGTCGTCGGTTGCATCTGCTGGTTTATATCAAACGGTCAAGATTCTTTCTTGTGTATCAAGTTGCTCGTCTATTCCAGACCGCAACGTTCCTTTCTCCTTTCTGTCTATTTCTCAGCCCATCCTTATCTCAACCATGAACTGGACCTGATGCCTCTCGGCATTGGCTGTGGTTGCTGGTCCAGATTTGACGGCCGTTTGTTATCACCTTTCCGTGATTTCGATGTAGTCTGCCCTTGTTGTTAGCATACCCCCCTGGAGCTCTTACACATAGGTGCATACATACCGCGTGTACACGTAGCTACACCTATGCCATTTCGATGCGTACTGGACGGCTCGCGTCTAGATGAACGTTGCGCAAAAGACGCAGGCAAGAATCACATTGATATAGTTTAGCAGAGATGACAACAATGGGAGGTAAGAGGGAGGGGATGGGGGTGGTTTGGAAAGCAGTACAGGGCTAAGATTCTGTAGAAAGGCGAATATAGGTCGTAAAGGTCAGGGGGTGGTTGTTGGAAGGGTGGTGGGGCATGAGTGGTCCGAACAATATGGTTAATGCAGACGGGGAGAACCCGGGATGGGATAAAGTTTAGATGGAAGGGATGGAGGGAAAACAACAGCATATGTAGGAGAACATGGGATAAATATGATTATATCAAAGTTGCTTGGAATGAGGCGGCTGGGGAGTGGCAGCCGCGAGAAAGAGCTGCTCCGGAGTACACGGTCAGCTCGATCCGAAGGCTGTGCGCATGATCAACGTACACCTCGAAGGATGGGAGGCGCAGAATTGCGCCTCTCCCGTACGACGGTCTCGGGCCCGTCCACTGTTGTAGAATCTGGCAGTGGTAACACTGTTGGTCGTGTGGTACTGGGCTTTAGGCGTTTCCGGCCTGTCTCGGAGGAGGTGATGGAACGAGGTCGTTTGGGACCCGCGATAGAGCAAGGGAGCGGGTCGTAAGTGAGGTGGTCGACGATCTGATCTTCCAGCATCCTGTGTTGAAGTACGCCTTGTCTCCAGGTGTTGATGGACTCTGTACAATCCGTGGGATGGGCGTAGAGGGCGGCCAAGTACTCCTCGTCTAAAGGAGGAAACAGGTCGCCTGGATGGGATGACAGAAAGTCGAAACTTCCAGCACCGGTACCGTCGGTGAAAGAGTCCAGATCTTTCAGTTGGGGGGCAGAAGGCATGGGTATCACATCTTCCTCTTGATAGCCCAGCCCGAGAGGTTCCCACACTGCAACGCGAGGTCTAGAAAGGCTCTTCAGGATCCTGCGTTGATGCTGCGACACATGGAAACTTACGCGCTTCCCTGCCCTGCTTCCAGAGCCAACGGAAACTGAACTTCATTGGGTGTAGGGAGAAGGGTCGTCCCGGACGAAGGGGTCTGCTCCTCACTGTGGGGTAAAGTTACAGCTCTGAAGTGTAGAGGAGCAGCGATCGAGTCATACTTCTCATTGAACGACCTCAAATGGAATCCCTCCAAACGGTCTAATTCGTCATTACAACTCTCGGATGCACATTCCATGCGGAAGATATAGTGCAATGGCCTGATTATGGGGCGTAATGGGGTTTAGCCCCTCGAGGCGGGGTTTAGTCTATAAAAATGTAAAGATCTACATGGAGGTTGCTGTTGAGAGCTAGGTAAGACTAACAAATGAACGGTATTTGAAGAGGAAGGGCGGAGATGGATGCTGGTCAGGCTGGCATGTGAGATGCGGATGGGACCTGGAGAGAGAAAAGGAGAGAGGGCAAAAAGAGCCCAGAGGTGGGAGGAGACGCCTGTGGGGAGAAGGGGAAGGAATTGAGCAGTGGCCGTGCCACATCGATTCCGATGCCTGCGGCTTCGTCGCACCAAGTCCCGTGCTATGCACATGTACCACACTTACGAGTATGTGTCGACGAGTTCAGCATCGACGACCAATCCAGAAACGAGCACTTGCACCTTAGCCGAGTGCCTCCTCAGATTTAGAGCCTTTGGAGAAGCTAGATAACATCCAAGCACAACACATTTAGCGTGCATTCAGTGAGATCATATGTTCCACACTGCACCTCTCATGAACGCCCACCATCGAACGCCACTCAAACGCGTATCTCAGGGCTCCTTGTTCGCCCTCTCCAGATCTCAATCGACACAGAAGAACCAAAGCGCTCCTCATGGGCTCGAGTTCATTGAGCCTGCAATGTCAGAGTTCGTTGATGAAACGGAATCACTCCTGGCCAACGTAGAGTCTCTTCGCGTATTGGAGCAGTCCTTGGCCAAGTTCAACGAATCTTTCGCGAGCTGGCTTTACGCTATGGATATGAATGCTCTTACCTCGGATTGGCCTGAGGTTAGTTGTACTGAATGGCTTCCCAGTTGGTCCCTGTTCGAACGCGCTAGTCTCTAGGCTCCGACTGAGGAATCCTTCATTGCTAGCGAGCGTCGTGCAGGTAAGAATATCATTCATGCGTTGACAAAGTACTAATGCTCCGATAGAAACCAACGCACTTCGGGCATTGGAAGAGGCCAAGGCCGCTGCTGAAGCACAACGCCTCGCCAAACAAGAGAGGGCAGCCGCTGCCCTTGCTGCAGAGCAATCTCTTGCGGATATAACTCGCATAAGTAGCGGAACGCAGAGTAACACAAAGTCAGGACCTGGCGTAGTGAAGAAGAAGAAGCTAGGCCCGAAGCCCAAATTAAGTGCAAAGGAGAAGAAGGAACGATCAGTGAGTAGCCGTACATCGCTCGACCCACATAGCTGTAACTCTGTCTATCCTGAAGATGGAGCTTGAGAAGATCATTAGCACGTTACCTTTGGAGTTCAGAGGCGGCGATCCTGTAAGTCACTTACAATGCTGCGAAAACATCCCAGCTCATTGCCAGTATCTTAGAATTTGCGGAGTAACATGGAGGCAGTGGTCGAGGGTTTGTTGGACGCACCAGATCGAGCCCTCAAATGTACGAGCCGTCTTTCTGCCCCCTCGCTCGCCGTAGCTCATCTTTCCTCAGTGGCAGATCTAGTGAAGCCGCCAGATCTCTCACAAACGAGGGTGACCAAGTGCTTGATTGCTCTCGTCAATCGCAAGATGGCGTACAAAGATAGCAGCACGGTGCGGCCACTGTTGCGTATGCTAACGCTGTTCGATTGGGGGCTGACAATGTTATTCCTCTAGGGCCAGGTCTTGTATCACTGGCAAGGCATCTGAGCATCGTGCTGCGTCTGCTTCTGGCCACTCATGTATAACGACCTGAAATTCTGATGTCATAGCGGTATGTGTACGAAGAAGGGAGCTGCGTGGATCAGTATGTATTGCAAGTACTAGAAGAGTGCCAGCGATGTGATTAGAACGTGCACTCTGTTCCGAGATCGGTGCGCGGAGGTGATAATAAGATGTGTTCCCGCGTGGCAGTTGGCCAAGATAAATTTCAACATTGGTTGATGCCGGACCTGCGTCGGAAACTGACGTTGTGATAGGCTTGCCCTGAGTGCCTAGACAGTGGACTGTTTGCTTCTCTCCCTCCCCCTTGCTGTCCCCGTTCGACGGTGGGCCAGCTTATCTCAATCTCGAACTTTATCATCTTCAATCATAGAACACGCTGTAAAAATACACTCATTTCGGTGTTCCAATGTATGTTCTATGCATCCGACATCAAATATCATTCTAATGCGCTGCCGTTCTCATCAGTTATTCGTTCCTTTTCCATCTTCCCTCCATACCACAACCTCGTCGGTTTAGTCATTGGCTAAGCCATCCCTCATGGCAGTGAGGACTCAGAGCCCACTCACAGGGCAGTCCTCCCGGATGTCCCGTTTCGCGTCTCTTGGGTTCAAACCGGCCAACGCCCCTCAACTGAGCTCCAAACGGGAGTCCGAAGAGGACTGGTACATTCCCTACAACGGTCCTTACGAACTACCAGATGAATCGGAATCCGACGCCAACAGGGACAGCTGGGGACAAGTTATTGACGTCACGGGAAGGGAGGTTCACAGGCGCCCCGCCGACGCTCAGGAAGGACGAAGTCGACCTCGCGCCCGCGTTACCTCCAATGTATCTATTGTCACGAAATCTTCCGGTGCTATCGACCCAAG